>VWPW01000733.1:0-34937 GCA_013389825.1 Crypturellus undulatus
AAAAAGACAAAAAATACCCTACCACATCATTGTGATGGTGAGCTATTAAGGTAAATACATTATCTTCATTCATTACAGTTTGTAAGTACTGCAGTGCATGCAGCAAAATCCAAACAATTTAAATCAAAAATCAAAACATTATTACAAATCATGAGACTGTGAAGGAAAAAAATTACTGTAGAGGCAGTAAACCAGACTGTGTTATTGTTTATGCTGTAAGAGCTTTCTTTAATTTCTTGGGCTAACAAACCATCCCATTTAATTACAGAAACATTTTTCTTGATTAAGGCCGGCTAGTCCTTGTTTGCATCTTACTGTGCTTGGTGAGCTGATAAGGAAGAATCCCTGACTGCGACTGAGCGCATTGGTGCGGTACCAGGATGGCTCGCGTAGCATCGCCTGCGCGTTAGCTCCAGCCTTAAGGGCCAGGCAACAGTTTCCAACATCCTTTGAGTACGAGGTATTCCATAAGATGTAACTGTAACCTAGTGATGTGATAAGTGCAGTGTGCACTCGTAACCTTCATTCTTCGCAATGGCATGTTTCTTTTCCAACCATAATCGTTCTGTGATTATTATGAGAGATTAATCTTGGCTTTACCATTTTCTTTAAATCTCTTAAAACTTTTCTCTAAAGAAAACCTGACTAACCTGACATCTAAAATTTGCCCTATTGGAACCTATAAGCCTAATGACTATTTCCTTCTGTTTTTCTTTGAAGTGGAACAGTTCTCTGATTGTAACTCTCTAGGAGGGCAAGCCCTCAAAACAAGCTTTAGGTTATCATGGAAGGATTGAGAGTGGTCTCTTGGTTATATTGGAACCCTTCTTTTCTCACACATGAAATAACTAGTTTAACAATTGCTGAGAGATTAACTCTGCTGTTGTCTTAACTTAAATATTATGTTCCCTATACTAATGTGATAGTTAGTTTAACTGAATAGGAAAAATGCACTAATAAAGGAGTCTTTTATAAGCTACCTGCTTTTAGTCTCATTTAGATGAATTTTGCTGTTAATTATACCCTGAAGTCTAATGATTCAGTTATAGAGAACACTTAGAAAATGGTGGTTTCCTTCGTTCCACAAAGCCTTTTTTTCTCCCTGAGAGAGATTGCAAGCCTGCTTGAAGTCTGGTCATGCATAAAGAGTGACAAACTCTTAATTGATCGCCAATGCTGTATAATATAGAAAGAAGTTTGCTGCTTGGTAAGCTGCTTAGAAACTTTCCTGCTAAGCATGTTTACTTTGGAAAATCAGTGTATCTAAGTGAGACTTGTCCGTTAGGTTTGGACTTTGATCGCAGAAGATTGCTCAGTGCTCAGACCCTGGTACAGAGGAAGGGGATTGGAGTCCCTCCTGCACCTGAAGCAGGTGAGGTGGCACCCGGGGTCTCTGCTGTGGTCCCAGGGAGATGACCTGGTGCCGCTCTGCAGAGCTGGTCCTGACAGCGCTGTCCTACAGTGTCACACGTGCCCCGGGGATCCCAGCTCGAGTTGTGCTGGGCAGGAGAGGGGCTGGATGGCCTTTTGGCAGCACTTTGCACTGAGTAGTTCAGTGTGCACATGGGTCCATGTGCTAGAGAGCTCTGCTGTGAGCCGCCAAAGTGGCACTCGGGGGCAGAGCCTGCCTGCAAACCCAGGGGCACAAGCAGGGGCCACCCGCCCTGCGTAGGTGTCTGCTCACGTCAGGTGCCCAAAGACACCCTGAGCAACCTCCGGGTGCTGCTCCTGGAGGCCTCGGGTCTCCTGCTGGCCCTGTGCCCACGTCCTGGGTGTCTGTGGTGTGTAAAATGCCACTAGACACCTTCACGTGGACATGTGAATCACACTCTTAATGTCCATGAGATTTATGGATTCATCTCGGTCAAGAATTAGTTAGTCCCCTAATTCTTCCTTATTCCACTTAACAATGTCTCCTGTCTATGAATATATATAAATGCCGTGTCCAGGTCCACACAGTATTCACAGTGGGTTCAGCAAGTATCTCTTCACACTTGCATTGTAGGGCATGTGAAAAGACTGGAAAGAATTCTGAATTTTCATGTCTGTGCGTAGTCCAAAGGTATCTCATAGCTATGAAAACAGTAGTAGCTAACAGAGGACAGTAATTATTATTTTTCTAAATAAAATTCCCATCTTCAAATTCAGTGAAAGCAATGTGTATATTCCCTTTGGAAAGTGTAGTACTAAAATTACTTTTGATACTTAAAAGAAATATTAGATGAAGTATGAAAAGATCATTTTCTCCTTTCAGAGAAGACATTCTTCTCAAAAGAAAAAAAGGAAAAGGCAAGAGTGCTGAAGAAGCATTCTGTAAAGCAGGTGAACAATTCACCTGAAAATCCCAATTGCGGTGATAATAGTGAGATATGATTACAGACAGAGAAGGGCAGGGAAGGAGTCACTGAATGCTATTTCAGTTTTCTAGCTCTGCTTATCAGAATTATCTTGAATTAAATTAATCCATCATTTATTAATAACTTTTTCCTTTTTTCTAATAGGAATTTAATTTTATATTATATGCAAATATTAGGATTGTTTTTGTAAGATCTCTGGCGGGCTAGGTGCTATATTTTATCACAGAAACATCTGAAAATACTGCAGATGAAGCTTCCATCAGTGCTTTTTCATTCTAAATTCCATTTGTAAGTCAGTGATTCATTTCTTTCTTCTCCACTGTCCTTTGTGACCTGCAATCCCGCATGTCAAGCCACAGACCATGTGAATTCCAGCAGCACAGACACTAGTATGTGTGACACTTAAAAGACAAATTAATGGCAAAATTATAAATTGCTTCCCCAGTATGAAGATAACATGAATATCAGCCTTGGATGAAATAAACACTAATCTTGTTCATGTTACTCATTCTCAACTTGCAGAGCTGCTGCTGCCTGCCATGGTAAGAGCAGTCGTTTAATGGAAGAGCACAGATATTTGACTTCAATTTTCAGCTCAGCTAGCAACTTCTAATATGACTTTAGGTAAGTAACTTTGTGTCACTTTTCCCAGGATGAAAATGGGTAGGTTTCCTCTCATCAGAAATGTTATGAAGGTAGTACCCTTGAGTCTTGAGTTGAGATGACAGGTATAATTTTTTTGTTAAGCTTAAAAATTCAGTTGAGGAATGAACAATGGATAAAAATCCCTTATGATGCTAAAATACAAGTCATTTCTAGCACAGTACTCTTCTGCTAATATGGGATTTTATAATTGTCAGTAACTCTTAATCAGTGTGTGTACATATATCTGATGTTAGGTTTGTATACATATATGCATGCGTGAATGATGCATATCTTCCTTTTGTATGCTACATTTCTGCATACATAGTCTATTTATGTATTGTATGTTTTCATAGTAATAATCTATTATTTTGTTTATGCCTAGATTAAATCATGTGTCTTCTTACCTGACCATATTTAGTATCAGCCTAATAGTCAGTGTAAGCACGTGCTTCCTAGGTACCAGAAAATGCCTATGGGAAGCAATATATGAAGAGCAGGGAAGTGCTTTTGTGTACGAGCACATCTCAACTCTGTTGAGAAATTGATAATCATCAATACCTGATTTTGATTAAATCCCTGAGCATGATTCAGCATGTCTGAATCAGAATTTCTGCTAATTTAGGAAAGTGAATTTTCCTCCTGAAAGCATTTTTACTATTCACTAAGTGTTTAGAAAGTCTGTATTTTTAGGTTAGATGCTTTCCAGATACCATTACGATTAAGAAGATCATTTCCATTTAATACCATGTGTGATGCGATCAGCTGTGTACCTTCCTGCTTGTAACAAGCAGCTCTTGTTTACTAACTTGGAAGGTGAATTTTGAGGCTAAACTTCTTGCTGTAGAAAAGTAAATTTAGGAAGGTATAGTGTGAACATACAACTAGAGAGACATTTTTCTCCCGATAATGAAATTTAGTGGTGTCAAAAACTAGCTGCCTATTCGGTAGGTCATCAGGAAAAGCAAGTTGTAGGGGAGAGAGGAGAGTGACACAGCAGCTTTTTGGAGCTCCTTGGAAGGGGTTCTTCTCCGAGTGGCATCTTGGAAAATGTATGGGTGAAAAAATAATATTGTTGATTATTTGAAACTACTTGATTTTGCAGTAATGAATAAGGGATAAGAGACATTCTTAACAACTGAGAATGGGGCAAGACTGAAGGCATTAGGATCGAGCAGCAGGACATGTGCAGATGTTTATCTTTCTGAAGAAAAATATTGGCAGCTGTTCCCTATAGCAGGAAAAGAGGATGTTACGTGCAGAAAGAATTATCAAGATGTAGTCTGAATAGGTGTGATCCAAATCAGATTTGTTCCCTATGTTGTGACCGTGAGTGCCAGACGAGAGGCTGACGGTGTGTCTGATGGTCAGCCAGGAAGCTCTGCTGAAGAATTAAGAGCTCTGTTTCCATCAGGCTGGGCTGCGGCTCCTAGCCAGGTGTACACAATTAGATTGTCAAACAGACAGAAGAGAAGAAAATCAGCCTAAAGAAGAGAATGAAGCTAATAAGTATAATTAAATTTTAAAATGAAAATGGTTGAAGATAAAAGAGAGAGGGGACTGGGAACCAAGGACAGAGTCTTCTGGAAGCCCAGAGGGAAATCAGGAGACATAACATAGGAACAATTAAAAAGACAAAGGAAAAAAAAAAAAGGATAATGAAAAAAAGACAAAAACCTCAAGAAGAAAAGAGACAATGAAGATACTGAAGACATCTTACAGGTTATGACAAGATCCTGAGTCAGCCAGAGCCCTGAAAAGGAGCTGTCAAGAACAGTTTTAAATTGAGGAAGCAAAAAGGTTTACAGTCTCCTTATAATTATACTCTAGCAGACTTGCTACAAGAGAAGAGAGAACTGTAAATTGAGAACTCACATTTGCTGGATTTAACTAATAAAAGTTGAGGTCAAGTTTCTTCTATTGGATCATATTTCTTGAAAACAAATAACAAAGAAATTCTTCCTAAAGCCAGAGTCAGTGCAGTTTTATATTAAATAAAAATAAACCTCTTGGTTCCATGGTTGAGACATTGAGGAGAGCTTTTTGAATCTGGCTCAGCATGCTAGAAATTTAAACATACTTGTGGAAACATATTGGAAAGTCACTGTTGGAACTGCTCGAGTATTAATTTTCTCAAATAATGATCTCATTCACAAAAAATGGAACTAGCCTCTCCAGTTATTTGCTTGTTTTACCTCAGTGTACTTCAATTTACCTCATTGTACTTGGAAGTTTACTTCACTTGAAAAGATCATTTATTGGTGTCTAAGATATTTATTTGAAAAAGCCATCAGCAGTCTGTCCTCTTACAACTGCAGTGAAGTCCATCATGCTCCTTAAAGAACAGGGGTCCAGATTCATCATAATGCAATTTTATTGGCTTACTAAAGCCTGATGCACTAGTCAACAACACAGATTTAGTCCGAGCCATTCGGACTGTGCAACATTCAATGACTACACTGAAGGCAATATGACACCAAGACTTTGGCAATTGACACGGAAAAACAAGTCAGGCCGCTGAGCTTGGATCTCTTTGAAAAACATGCCAGTGAGTCTTTGTCCTTCCAAGTGTCCCTTTCTGCCACAGGCTTTATCTCTGAAGCACTCAACGGGAGTCCATCACACCTCATTGGGAATGAGGATCATGATGCCACTTCTTTCTTCTTGAAACATCTGTTAGTTTTACCTGAGAGTAGCTGAAGTTGGCAGCAACACACAGAAGTTGAGCGAGTTAAGCAAAAGAACTAGGCTAAATGGGCCAGAGAACTTCAGCTACAGCTAGAAGAGAGCTGCCCGTGGCCTCTCTATGGAGATAGATAGGATTATTGCCTTGCAACCTTAGCAGATGAACTGCTCTTCTTTGACTAGGTCAGTACCGTCTATTAGCGCAACAGGGATTTATACCCTTCAGATTTTTTTTCTCAACTTTCTATATGGCTCTTCTTAAGATCAAATGTATCATAGTAAGAGAGCGCAGATTGACTATATATTAATTTATTGCTTTTATTTGTTAGACTTTAACAGAAAATCAAATGGTATTTGAGGGCCATAGGGATTTGATCAGGTGGAATGCCAGTGTCTGGAGAAAGAAAAATAGTTTATTCTCTCAGTCATTTGAAAAAAAACAAAAAAAAACAAATTGCCTGGAGGTAACTCATCACTTTCTGTTCCATCCCAAGCCAGGATAAAAGGACGTGAAAGAACAGTGGGTAACAAAGAATAAGTTAGAATGTAAATAGTACACAAAGCTGTTGAATTGTAAGTGAATTTTTTTTTAATGAAAACTGTTCCAAAATCACACAGCACCCAGATCCAAAAATGATAGACTGTTTTGGAATCATCTTTGGAATCATCTGGATTAAAAGAAGTGGTCTTAAAATATGCAATTATAGGATGTTTTTTAAATCAGAATAAAAGTAATTGCATTTATCTACCTCTATCATATTCTGAGAGTTTCAGGGATACTTCTTTATCCTTCCTAAGATTTTAGTTTTCTTACATTTGAACAGTGGCTATAACTAGATTCTTTGTAGAAGAGGAACTGAGGAAAGAGGAATAGAAAAGGACAGGCTCTTAACTGGCTCAAGTATCTTAGCCACGTGTTAAGGGCTACTGTTGTATCACTTGATAAATATACCAATTCTTATGTATTATTTATAAAATTATCGTGTAATATAATAGTCATATATAGAAGTGCTTTCTGTGTGTCATTGGTGCCAGTTAATTATTAAAAAGTTCAATGATCCAGTTTAATTAAGCAGGTCTAAACTTTGGATGCTAACCATGCATCTTAATGTTTATAAAGCAGACTAGATCTCAGGGTAGCAAGCAAAATTAATACTTAAATAATATACAAAACAATAAGCACAGACATGTACATTTTTCCTAATTATCCTTGTGGATATAAGGCATTTTTTTTCCCCATTCCCTAAATAGGTAGGTTCACAAAGCTAAAAATCACTCCTTTATCTCAACTGTTCCCTAGTTTGAATTATTATGGTGTTTTGGATCATTTCCTTGAGCCTTCTGGTCTGATTCTGACTTTTCTTTCTAGGTCTAGAATTCAAGCTCGAGTTTATATATATATATGTATATTTTGTTTGTTTGTTTGTTTGTTTTTTAAAAATTATCTCATTATTTGGAGGCATTTATTTGCAATACAGCAAAAATTATTGCCTCCTTTCACTTTTATTTGCCATACCGGTCTTACATAATTACATAAAATTCCCATATGACTTAAAAATGAGGTTAATATAATAATTAACTTGATACATCTCTTTGTATATTTTACTGCTTCCTTGGCTATACAGCTGCGGTCGTTTAGGGGCTCATGTAGATCACTGATAAGATCTCCAAAAGGGAAGAGAGGCAATTGTTAGTATAGATCATTTTTATGCAGAGACATCAAACACTGATGATTTCTTTTTAAGCAAATAAGCATGGCAGTGTCAAACAGCTACAAAAAGACATAGTGTTTTCAGTAGTCTGTTTTACATTTATTTTTATTTGCCACAATCATTCTTGGTCCCATTTCACTCTCTTCTTTCATTGTCATCTGAGTTGGTACTTCATTTGTTTTCAGTGTGCCTGCTAACTAACTACTGCTTTTGCAGAATTTATTCCTGAATATTTTCAAAGTAAATCTTTCTTGAACAAACATGAGAAATGAAAATGTTCGGTTTTATTCCAGGATAGAAATTTTTCTCTGTTGGATGCTTTCATTTGACTTACTGCCCCCCGAAGTTTTAATACATTTTGACAATGGTTCTAATTCCAATATCTTAAAAAGAAGCATTATTTCACTCTGATTGACGGCAGAAACTTTGCAGTTCATTTCAGAGCTGCAGGTAATTAGACAGTCATTACAGTTCTGCATCCGTTAGACGGCAGAACTTAGTGCTGTTTTCGTAGCTACCCAGTCATGAGGGCATGACAGCAGTGTGCCATTAGTCCATGACTGCAAAATGAAAGCTTTCAGTTTAGCATGCGGTAACAAAAAAATGAACCTTTACAACGAGCTCTGTGTTTTAATGCTGGGTAACCTCAGAAACTGCTATCAAACTGTGCTTTGACCGCAGCAGGGGAGCATTTGATTAACTACCAGCAAGAAAGAATGCAGTGAACAACGAGACATCAAAAATGACAGCTTTCTGACAGCATTTATTGAGCGGTGATTAATGAATGACATAAATGAAGAATGTATAACCTCTAGTAGATTTAAGAGGGCTAATCAAGTATCATGAGATGAGATTCAGGAGTTGCTTTTTGGTAAAAATAAAAAGCAGCAACTTAAAAAAAAACATATATATATATATAATTTCACATTTGCTCTCATTTACATTGTTAAAAATGAAAGATTAATTGTTTGGGCACCATAAGCAATAGGAATATTAAAACTTTCCTCTGTAATGGAAAGCTCTTGTCAAAGTAGTTTAATTTGGGGGAAGATATATATGTTTATTGTAATAACCACTACGATAACTCTCAAAATAACAGCCCTGTTTTCACTAAAAGTGATCTATATAGTTATTTTGTATCCTAACTAGTCACTGTTGAATTTTCAATGGTAAAAATGAAGAGTCTAAAGGAAGGGGGGGAAATTAAAAACATTGGTGATCCATAATAACATCTGAAGCAATTGAATACTTATTACCATTAGGCAATTCTTTATGTGCCCTTTTTATGTGCAATTCTTTATATGTCACCTATAACTAATGGCACAACTAGGTATGTAATATAATTTCATTGCAGTCAGATGCATATATCCAGGCCTGCATCTCAAAGCTGATAAACTGTGTATATAGTTATATCTGGGTTATATTGGTGGTTTGCATCAGTAAATGGCTAAGAATACATTTCCTTCTTTCTTGCATATGAGAAAATCCAGCCTGGAAGATCCTGGAAACGAGGGCTGAGCCGATCCGCAGCCGTGTGCTGCGGGGCCTGTGTCATGCGCCGCAGCCGCAGACCCTGTCGCTGTGTCCGGGTTGCTGCTGGTCTAGCTGCTCTTGGGATGTGGATGTGGCGCGTTTGGGACACCAGTGCGTGCCAGCTGAGCTCCCAAAGCTTCACAATCCCGTCGTGATTCATCTTGCAAGAGCCTCATGCAGCTTGAGGGCCAGCCAGAGGTGCCTCTCACGCTGACCTGTACCCAGGCACCATTCTGGGTTAGGTGCATGGGTTTCTCATCATGGAGCTGGTAATATGCATCAATTCAAGCTCACATGTTCAACAGCAGCCCATGTCCTCTACCTGAACTCTGGCAGCTACGGGGCACAGCGGTCTACCTTGGTCTTCACCAGTTATGGGTGGCTGAATAAGACTTCTGTCTGCAGCTGGAGTGAGGTTTGAGCCGTACTTGACTCAGAAACGGTGGCCACTAGAAGCTCCCTACTCTCCTCTTCAATAGCACAAAATGAGGACAGTCATCAGGATTAGAAGAGATCAGATTCAGTTCCCTCCTCTGCCTACAGGGATTGTTAAATCTCTCAGAAGAGTCCTAATTAGTGTGCTATGAAGTATTCCATGGAAGAATGCTCTTGGTCTCTCTTGATGTTATTGCATTTGGCATTGAATAATTAAATCTTTGCTGGAGAAAGATACAAAGGGAAGGGGAGAATAGGGAGAAGACATGACTCAAGTACAATGTCTGAGAGATTTTTGTTCTCCTTCCCATAAATGCAACAATAAGTGAAAACTACTTATTGAATGGAGGAGAGGAGATACACCTCATCTTCCAAGTAGCTCCTTATCTACTAGAGAAAGCAAATTTTCAAATTTAAAACATTCTTGGGAGAGTCACAGACCCTCTCTTGTTGCCCATTCATGTAGCACTTGCTCCCTGCCAGGAGGGCTCGATGGCTCATGAGGCTTCTTGAGCTGTTGGGCTTGGGGTAAACCCTCAGCTGAGGACTGCTAGGTGTCCAGGAGGCAGAGGGTTATGTGCGGTCTTGATGGCTCTGGGGTGAATGTGATAAGGCAGATATATGGCTGAAATATTTAATTTGATTAGGAAGTTGAAAGGTTTGTGCAAGACAATTACTTAAATATATATTCCTTAGTTTTTTCTGTGGGAAAGCACTGTATTTCTCTTGTTATTTGGGTCATGACTACAGCTAGCATAAAGCTGCTTTGTTTGAGCTAGCAAAAAGGTGCTTCGTGTTTGTGGCTAAAAGACCTATATATTTTACTGATACAGCTACTGAAAATCATACAATTCTGCTGTTTTTTAACTGTGCATGAGAATTTTTGCTCGCCTTAAAGCTACTTTTGTACACATCTACGTATAAATTATGTTACAAAGATTTCTCTAGGAGAGTAGTTTTTTGGTGAAGTCAAATAGTATCTGTGGTCACTGTAGGTGATTGATAGGCAAAGTAGGTGGGCAGTTTTCAGTGCACACTGCACACTGAAGCAGTGATGAACAGGCTCAATAATTGTTATTTCTGAGTTTTTAGTAATGTTCTAGAAAACAAAAAAAGTGATACCTTAAACTATTGCTTTTCTGTTTGTGATTTAATGTCTAATCTCTTAATAAGGAGACATCTTGTACGATTGCAAGATGATTGTCTTTCAGCATTTATTAAAACATTGGGGGCTTGAGAAAAGAAAGGTCTTTTCTTGAGACTTCTAGCATTGCCTTAGTCAGGCTAAAAACAAAGTTTGACTGCTCTCAAGCCCAGGAGATTGCAGTTATAATTAGTAATGTCAGCTGAAGGCTTTCAAAGACTCCGTTACAGGCTGAGAAGGCTTCAGGGGTTGCGGAGGGCAAGGTCACGGTTTCCAGTGTTATGATCCTGTTAGTACAGAGCAGTTAAGCCGAGTTGAGCTGTGTTAAGATTTAGCTAAGACCACTGCTCAGAAATGGTGTTGAAAGTTCAATAGGTGGCACTTAGAACTGATGCATGGCACAAAAAGACTCCCTCAAAGGGGCTGATCCGGGTGCCCTGTTAGGTCCTGAGGCCAGGAGCACAATTTCCCGTGTTTTTGAGAAAGTCTTGTACAGCAATCCTAATCGTGGTGTTTGTGTCTATGTATTCAAAGTGCCAAATATGACGACTCTTCTATCGCACTTGAGTCCTTCTGGGTACCAAAGCTGTGTCTTGTTATGCTTATATGTGCAGGTTTATATTCTAGACCTAGTTTTAACTGAATGTAATAGCACTCTGTTTGGTGTATATTCTTTACTCCCACGTTATCACAAAGGACAATTCATTTTGGTGATGAAGGAAACATACTTTTGGAATTCGTGGCTAAAAGGCACAGAGGGACAATGTATCATCATGGTTGTAGCCCTGTTGCCTTGGCATTGCTTCCCTGCCGCTTCCTGGCTGAGGTAAGCAGGAATCCACAGCCCGTGCTCAGGAGACTTGTGCTTGCCCATCTGCTTCTTTGTAATTCTTTTCTTTTTCTTAAACTGGAAGATCTTCAGATGAGACTGTTCCTAACACATCATACTTTGCATAATGATAGAAATAATGATGAAGAAAAGAATTTTGCATGTGAACTTGGAAAACAAATAACAAATGAAAGTATTTCTTGATGACCCTTCTCATCTTAAAACCAATGTACAGATTAAACCCTACGAAATAGTTAATGAGTTAGTTTGATCACGTTCAGCTATGTTGACATTTGTTAAAATCAGGAGATTATTAGAATCCAGCAGATTTTGAATGCAATGTGCAGGGCTCACTGAGCCATGGAGTAGAGTGTGTCCAGCCCTGGCCGTGCTCCGGGCCTTCCGTGCTCACCTCCCTGTGGTGTCTGAATCCCAGCCCTGGGCTCTGGGGTTGATGTTTTCCTGAGCTGGAACAGACTGCTCACTATAAACCTGACATTTACACTGACATGAAGCCTCTTTTGTTTGGTTTCTTTGGTTTCTGCAGTAATCTAAATGCTTCTTTTTCTCCAAGATCTCCTAACTTATAACACTGTTTTTACCACTGACTTTCATGGCTATATTGCTCTATGACGTATTTTTCTTCTATTGTTGCACTTACCCTGTTGCAGCTTATTTCTGGAAACTCTTTAAAAGCATAGGGATTTGGTGAGATTAGAATCATGGCATGGACTTACATGCGAGCATGTATGTCTTCCCCAAACTGAATGTTATATTCATTGTATGTAAACACAAGGCCATCAGTAAGGAAAGGAAAATGAAGCTAATTGGAACTCTCATTTGGCATGTCTTCCACTTATCTTTTTATCCTAAATTAGTAGTTTCTTGCCATCTTTCAANTCTTCTATTTGTTGCACTTACCCTGTTGTACCCAGCTTATTTCTGGAAACTCTTTAAAAGCATAGGGATTTGGTGAGATTAGAATCATGGCATGGACTTCCATGCGAGCATGTATGTCTTCCCCAAACTGAATGTTATATTCATTGTATGTAAACACAAGGCCATCAGTAAGGAAAGGAAAATGAAGCTAATTGGAACTATCATTTGGCATGTCTTCCACTTATCTTTTTATCCTAAATTAGTAGTTTCTTGCCATCTTTCAAGAAGGGATGTTTTTCTCAGCCAATGTTACTGCTGTTTTCTAAAGAAGTAAAGACACATAACCCCCCTTCCTCATTTTCCTGCTATCAGAATAGCACATTCTTTTCCAACCTTGCTCTGCCACTTCTGGTGCTTCCATACACACATACCTCCTTTATATCAGCATGAGTGTTTCTATTACATGGCTCTCCAAGGATATTTAAGCAATATGCTGAACTGAACAAATTAAATTGCATTAAAATATTAGCATTGTTAAATGTATGGTATGCCAGCACTGAGATACGATAATTTTTATAGATTTTATTATCCAGAGAGCAGTAACAATGAACTATGGTAAATATGTAAATCTTGTTATCCAGCCTGCCGTCTGTAGCGCCTATGCTTGCCGTTTCCTTCTCCTGCAGTTGCCATTTTCCTTCTAAAACAGTGAAGCCCCAGCTATGTTTTATCTTTCAGGTTTGTCATAATTTTGTACTATGCTTTTGAAAGAGGAGGCTTCTGAAGAATGCAGTTATCGGTATGGTGATAAAAGGCAATGCCTGTGAGTTCAGCCTGCTGCATTACTGCTTCATCTACCTATGACATTCTCAGGTTTGCTACAGTAGCATTAAGGAAGTGAATAAGCTAACTTAATTGCAAAATCAATGTTAAATGAATTTAGAAGTCATGCACACTTTGCACAAGTATTTTCCTCCATGAACTTGAATTGTCACGTTAATTCCACTTTTTCCTGAGGGGTTTTGAGGGTGATAATCTGATTTCCTCATCTAGTTTCATATGTAGCAGGGAAATAGAGATGACGAACTACTGGCCTGGAGCATAAAATACTTCAAATGCATAATAGTATTTTATGAGTCTTAAAATATAGTGAGCTCAATGTTTTCTTTTTTAAAATATATTCAGAATGAATACCTGAAAAATATGCTGCATAATGAAAAGAGATATGAAGTGATCGCCTAGAGACTAACTTCCAAAGACATCTTTTACCCTTCTACTCATGCTCTATGCTGAAAATTTCTCTCAGATATTAGTTTTCAAGTGGATTTTTGGGTCACAATATAATGAGTCTTTTAAATGACAAAAAGTATAGAAAGTTCTGCTCCTGAAACCTTTTTTTACAGAAACCCTTCCACCCCACAGACCTGCTGTGATAGTAATCTACAAGGACAGGGTATGACCCACTCGTGTCAGATGGACCATCAGTTGTAGGCTGTTCTCAGTGCCCCAAGGGGTGCTGTGCTCCTTAAATATATGTAGAAGACAGTATTCAATAGAAAAGCTCCAGAAGCTTATCATTTCTCATGCCCTTGATAATAACAAGAGCAAAAATTCTTGTTCTGGTAGCCATATATTTGATGAAATATGGATACAGCACCACAGAAATTTGCAGCAGACCTGGGTCTGCTTTCGCCTCCTCAGTTCTCTTGTGGCCTAGGAGGCCTGTGAGCCATCTGGTAATGTCACCAGCTGAGCGGAGCAGATCGGGACGTCTCCTGTGAAGGTCCTGACAGTGATGGCTGTCCCCTCTGAGAAGTGCACAAGGGAAGGTAGGTGTACAAGGGAATTATTCTGTTAAACAGTTTTGTGCTAGCCAGCTTCAGAGCAGCCTGCTGCGGTAGAGACCCTCTTGCAACTCATGAGGGGCCAATATAGGGCCAGGAAGGCTGAAAATCCTGTGGCTCCCACAGGAATGTGCATGCGGAGGGCTACCCAACAGCAGGGCTCTGGGGGAGCTTATTAGACTGGGCAGTGTCCTCAAGAGGATTCGACAGCACCATGTTAAGTGTCTCATCAAAAATCAGGTCTGATCTTAAAGAAATGGGTTCATTAAATCCATATTCTCCATTCCTAGAAAATAGAACAGTCCCTGAAGCTTTGCATGCATTGTGCTAAGTAAGTTCTCCATGGCTTTTTTAAATCTCATGTTATTATATTGCATGAATGGAATGTTATTGTAACATTAACAGATGATAGATTCTCCATCAGCAGGAACTTGAAAAAAAAAATAGATTTTTGTCTTTCTATGAAATGTCCAAATCAAACAGGAATTAATTCAAGAAAGTCTATTGTTCTGAGTGTGCAGGAGGTGCTTGGGATCAGGATCTTGGTCCTATTCCTGTTCAGAACTTCGGATCTTGCCTCAGAGCATTTTGAACCCGCTGCCCTTCAAGGTCAGCTAGAGCACAGCGGTCACCGGGATGCCAAGCCGAGGGGGCCAAACTCTTTTCTGGACAGGGTTGCATATAACAAGGTAGAATATTTCCCCGGTAACTCCTGTGATGAGAGAGATTTGCTTTTTTGGAGTTTTAGTCTGATTGTGGTAACAGATGGTCGGCTTGTGAGGATTTCCTCTTCTGTGTTGAGGACTGCGTGTTTATATTGATGGTGGAAGGACATGGTTCTCAAAGCTTCTATTAGTCAGCCTTACCTTTCTGCTTGTGCTTTGACAACATTTAAATAAGAATGCAATTTATGTGCAGATTTCTCCTTACCAGCAATATCAAAGGCATGCCTAAAGCCCCCAGTGTATCTGTTTTTAGATATGCGTATCTTAGACGCCATACTCTTAATTATAACTGCAATTCTGTTGCTTTAAAAAAAATAATTGAGTCTACTGTTCTTGTATCTGTCTCTCCTCTGGCCTTCTCTTGGTGGTAAAGAATACTATAAATGATAGCTGAATCTGGTAATTAGACAAGACTTCCCATTTCAGTGCTGCTTTCTTGCTGTAATGCATTTTGTCTGTTTACTGGCTTGAGGTCCCTTTCCCCCCGTGAGACTTATCTTTTTAATGGCAGTCATTTTTAACATGCACAATTTTTCTGTAAGCATGACATTTACTATCTCTATAATAACAATCATTTGGCTTATGATTTAAACCATTACAGCAGTGTACCACGCTGTGAGACTCCAATGCTGGCTTCACTTTTACATTGTTTACTTTCCTATCAGCGCGTTGACAGTTTATAACTGTTGGCGACTTCCACATTGACTGCAATTTCTATAAAGCTCTAGTGGAAATAAGGGACTTCTGCAGACAATTGTTTTTCTGCATTACTTGCCTAAACATTCTCTAGGCTTAGTATAAGCTCCTGGTAGGACACTGGACTAGGTGTTCAGTCACGTCATGGTTTTCATAATAAACTATGAAATAGCAGTAGCATGATTTTCTAAATTGTACCTTAAGTCTCATAGTCAAAGATCAATTAAAACATGAATATGAGGTGGAATATATAAAATACTAAACATTACGATACCACTGTCGCCTGTATCCATCCCCCTGCTCCCCTCTTTTTTGCTCTTGCATTTTTCTTTCCTTACGAATAGTTGGAGGGTGCATCTTCACTTGGGTGTTTAGCCACAATGTTCTTTGAGAATAAACCGAACAGAAAGATGTGTTGTAGACAAGACAGATTTATTTTGATTACAGGTGCTTATTTTGATCACAAGTATTTATTTTGATCACCTAGTAGATCTGCATATACCTTTATATCCCTGCAATTATTTTACCCATTTATCCTGCTCTTTATACTTTTATATTCTAGATTCAGCCATCAGGAACAAAACATTCCTTCAAGTGGCCTCTGGAAAGTTAGCACAGAGAACTCCTGAAATACTTGGTGACAAATGGTTTGGTTTGTTGTTTTTTATTTATTCATTTATTTAGAGGCTTACGGCTTGGATAAAAGGAGTTAATTTTTTACAGCTGTTGTTCAAGTCATATTTCTGCCATAAAATTCTCTGCCACATTTTGAGCACTGCTGTATTTCAAAGGAAAGATCTAAAGAATTTTTTACATGGAAAGAAATTATTTTCAAAGATATCCAACCTGAGGTGTACATATATTTAACTTTGGCAATGTCTTATGAGAGAGACAGTTTCTGGTCTGCATGCTTTAAACTTAATGAGGCTTTCTTATCAAATGCACACTAGTATTCTGGTCCTCTCTACATGCAAGTTTAAGTGTTCGTATATATCAAAAATTTCTATTAATGCTTAAGGTTTCCGTTGTGCTAATACTTGTTTTACTGTGATGCTTTATTTCTTCGGGTAACTAGAGCTTGTTTCTTTTGTTGCAAACTCTTTGTAATTAAATTGGAAAATAGAATGGGGGAACTCTTTATCCAAAAGATGTTTGGATCTGCCTTTTACAAGCAGTGCTGAGTTAAAATTTGCTTTATGGAAAGATAAATTTATTTAATAAAAATCTAATTTTCTAGGCTTTAATACTAATGAGCCTGGGGAGCTTATACTTCAGATGCTCCTAATGACTTATGAGTATTTTATGCTATGCACAAGCATACCAGTTACCCAGTCTTGCAATCCTACCATAAGCCTTGCCTGGTTCTATATATTTTAAGGTTCAGGAATTGTGTGGGTTTACCTTTTGAAGAAAATATTTCTAGTATATTAAGATACACAAAGAAATCATTTTCAGTATGCAGAGGAAAAGCTTGAAACTGTTTTCTGAGCATTTTAAAGGCTGAAAACCTAGAAAAGAATCGGAAATACTTCAAAATGGCTTGAAATATATCTTAGCTAAGGTATTATGTTGAGAAGCTGAAAGAATCCAAATGCCTGGTGCAGAAATGCATTATTTGCCTCTAGCAGGCGGTGCTAATGGACAGGCAGGAGGGTAGCGCAGCTTGTCTGGAGAGCATCATGTGTGCCAGTCTGCTGCCTGCCCCATCCCATCTTGTGCTCCTTGGGATACCAGACCCGTTTTAGAAGAAGGATTCTTTTCCCCCTGATTTTTTTTTTATTTCCTTCTTAGTGTTTCAGTGAAGCTGTAAAATAAAAATTGATGACTTCTTTTAAAGAATAGTTTATAACTATTTATGATTGGACCATATTAGTATAGAAGTATTTCTAAACTCTAATTCCCATTTATCTCATATTCTAACATCCTAATTCAGGCTCTTCTAAAAGCGTGTGCACAGAAGCCTGGAGGAGGGAAGGTGTTCTTGACGTATTCCTCTTCCACATGGAGTTTGCCTTTGTTTTTCATCTTGAAATTAAAATTGACGGACAGAGAATAATTTGTGCTAATGCAGCTGTTATTCAGTTTGAAAGATGACTAACAGGAAGCTAGCACTCTTATCTGGGGAACAAAGGGTGACAAATGTCATTCTGCACATCAAGTTTTTCAAAAACTGCCTGTGAAGCAGCTCAAAGTTAAAAAAAGAGCATTTGAACTGGTACAGTGTCAATATGGTAGAACAGTCTCCTAAACCTCTTGTCATCTGTGATAAGGACATCAATAATAGTCATTGTCAACCTTCATTAAGTTCAGATGTTCCATTTTTCTGCCCCTTAGGATGCTTTTCATTGATATTTTCCCTAGAAAGAGGAAAGCTCTACATCAAGCTAGTGTATAAAGCTTGATTCCTTTCCTCAGGGCACTTAGTACAAAAGAAACAAATTATTTTAATTAATCTTTTATGTATTTTTTTAATTGACTTTCTCTTGGGTGTTTAACCTGCTTCTAGATGCAGAGGAACCTTTGCTTATTAGTGCACATATTAAACTCTCAGAACATGGGAATGCTCCATTTGCAAACAAATAAAAAGGAAGATGTCAGGAAAATTAGATCCATGCTTCCTATTTCCTATGGATTTGTCTTAACAGCCTTGCTGATACTGCTTACTTTGTACATGTCTGGACCTTTTAAAATTCTTTTATGAATCTTTTATATGTTATGTGATCAGTGCCCAGTGCCGCCGAAGTTTTTTAGTTTTCTGTAGATTAGACAGACAGAGAGATAAAGTCCTTGACTCTGGACTGAGCTCTGAGTCTTTCTAAACATGGGAGATATGTGGATGTTTAGGAGAACGGAAGTTGACATGTTTTTCTTTTTTCAAAAAAGAAGTGCCTTCTTTACTCGCCTTTTGCTTCACATGCAAGAGGCAAAAGATTTTTTAAGCTCGTTCAGTCTTCAGCTTTTTTCTCCTCTCTGATCAGTTCTTTCCACTATTAGAAGTAAATAACCTGTGTCAGAAGAGGGAGGTTGCACGTTCAAAACAGCTCCAGTTAACAAGGTATTGTGTATGTTGTTCCCTTCTTTTTTTTTCTTATTTTCTGCTATTGTATACATTCCAAGAAGTTTATTTTTCATGCTTTTTACTTACAAGTGAAAACAGAAAATGAATATTCTGACACTCAGCTCTGGAAAGTCACCATGAAATCAGAGAATCAAACTGAAGTCTTCTTATCACATGCAATTTTTTAATCCAGAAAGCCTGTAGACCTGCAGACCTGTGAAAATTTAATTGCACAAGGTTGCTTGTAAATTACTATTTAAAGGTTCTCTAAATTTTACTATAGATTTGATAGTGTTAAACTGACAAGCAGCTTCTTGGTATTATGTCCAAAGGAGTAAAATGTGGGTACCTTTTGTCAAAAACAAATTACAACATGAAATATAAATAGGTCTATCACAAAATTCTGTAAACCGGGATTTTGTTTGCTGCTTTCACCTAAATCTACTCAAAATCATCCTTTTCTTACTATAACTTGTCCAACTGAGTTGAATTTCATTTTCAGGTTCTGTTAGCAATGAAACTGATAGGAAACTTTGTTGAAGAACCGAGTGTACTTCCAGCTTGACTGTAAATAACTAACTCTATTCCAAATTCTCATAAATCTGAAATGAGTTTCAAACATTTCTAGGCCTACCAATTTCAAATGGGATTCACTGTAAAGTCTACGTGACCCTCGTTATAGTTGAGACCTTGTGATCATTTTTGTGTCCCAAGCAGAGTGTGATGAGTGTGATGACATCTCTGCTCACTGTAGGAATTGAGAACATGGAATAATGCTTCATAGAAAATACCTACCTATGTAGTTATGTAGATTGGTTAATTTGTCTGCTTGTTTGTGAATTATTTTTATTTTTTGAATGAATTTAAACCACCAATCCCAACTGAAGTGTCATTAGTGCAGAGTTTGCAGAGCTCAGGGAATTTCTTTCTCTGGCCTTACTTACAAGAGACACTTCGGGTAGTGGATGTACTCATCAGCCTCCTTTTGTCAGTGTTGCAGGACTTCATTACAGCCTGCAAGCACTTGAAAGGACAATCCCTGCTGCGTGAAAGACCTGTGCAGCTTATGAAAGCAGATACCCATTGTGTCATTATGAGCTGTCAATGCAATTGTGCCTCAGGCCATTCCCACAACATATCTAATCCTTTTCCCCTCTGACCCCTTTTATGCCAGGAAATGGTAGAATTGTGCACTTGTGGCTTTGAAAAGTAGTATAGAGCCTGACACAATGGATTCCTTATAGTATCATATATCAAGGTAGTCCTAGAGAGATTTTGAAAGAGATGAAGTTATGCTCATCATCATATGTGAAAGTTAAGTTTTATCTTCTGTTTTAAAATAAAGCACTGTCATACTTTGTTTTTTTTCATTGAGAGCTGCTCTCTAAAATCATACATGAAATGACACAAAAAAGTCGGTGCTGGCCTGAAAATGCCCCATATTTTTTGAAATAGTTGGAATTCAAGGAGCCTGTGTCACCTTTAGTAGCGCTGGAGCACTGGATGACCCAAATCCACCATAGAGAGGGTGCTCCCTAGAACCTCTGAAATGTCTCTGTAGTGCAAAGCTGTATAATGTTCTACGAGTATGGTGATGGGTGAGGGAACTGGAGAGGAAATGGTGTTCTCTAACAAGGTTTACAGGTAACAAACAACCAACGTATTTCTCTGAAGGTAGACAAGAACCGGTCCGTGTTAAAAGCCCTTCCTTATTCCCAGAATGGACACGTTATTGAAACCCATGATCCCCGGCATTGGAATCATTTGCAGCATCAGGTCACATCTTGCAGCTATCGCAGAGGACAGATGGAGTCGCAACACCTGCACGTGGTGTCTGTGAGGAGGGAAAAGCACTTCGGATTCTGCTGGACGTAGTTTAGGGATAACAGTCATGTGTACAAATCCTGAATTTATATGAAAAGTAGCCCTTCCCTTCCCCAGCCTCAGTATTCCACTTTGCCAAGTCCAGATTTAGTACCTTATCTAGTACCATCTTGCTATATTGTTTTGAGAACATGTAGTCTAGAAAAATCTTGAACTGATTTTCTCTTTTTTTCCCTCCACCTTCCCCAATCTAAAGCCATGGTTCCTGGGAGTGGACACAGGAATCTGAAAGCAAAATAGTGCTCCCATCCTGTCTTTCTGTTGTAAGTAAAATATTCTGAGTTGTTTGTTATATTAATGTGTAGCTCATAATTGTTAATATTGCCAGTGATTTACTGATGAGCCTCTTAACTTTAAGCAATGCTGTGACTCAATCCCTTTCCCTGTAGTATTAAGAACTAATTTGACAGTTGCTACAGGCAAAGCTGCAAGATGACTCAGATTGTCAAATGTCCTTTGTCCTCACAAATGCAAAATCCTCCAGCCAAGTTTCAAATGCGATTCCATTTTATTCTAATTTATTGTTCATTTCTGCTCTTGACATAGCGGTTCCCTAACCAGTCTGTACATCATTACTTAGTGCCTGCTCACAACGGACTGCTGTCCGTCACCGGCACAGACCGTGGAGCAGGAGCAATGTCTGATCAAACACGTCTTGAAAGATCTGCCACAACCACAGAGGAAAAGCGGAATCAAACCAGGGGGGAGGGAAGGGCTAAACAAGACTCATTTGTATCGAGTCGATGAGATTATTTTAAATAGGCCTAAGATTTTCAAAATCATGTGGAATTAATCCTTTTCTGGGTACATCTTAGGCTGTATATTTTTTTAAGCACTGATGATAATGCAAATGGTGGATAAAATACTAATACCAATGAATGTAGCAAAAATGAAGCATCCGTCCTTTCAGACCTTCCTGGGGCTGCAAAGAACCTTGGAGTCAGCCTAAGAATTAACAAGAAAGAAAGAAAAGCTTAGAAATGACTGAGGGTGAATCTCTCCTGGGTCATATGTACTAAACTTCAAGCAAACATTTTAAGTAATATTTTTCCATGTATCTTCTTAGGCCATGATCATGATTTTATTTATTTTAAAATATCCAGAATAAAAGAATACCTGTGGTTCATTTTTTCTAATAATACATTTGTTTATAATTTATTCTAGAATGAATTTTATTCTTCACGTAATGGACCAAATCTTCCACCAGCTCAAGAGGAAGGTCCACAAAGGAAAGGATCAATTTTAAATTCAAAATACTAAAATAGATTTTTCATTTTGGGAACCTCAATAAAAGTGATTACATTTTTTTTCCTAATCTGGAGGAATTTAGCAGTGGTGTGCAGCCTCGGACGTCCCCTGATCTCTGCACTGTAGTTGTTTGTGTACAGATCAATAACACACTTCACTCACAAGAGTTTATGTCCTTGTCAGCTCAAAACGCCGGTCACCCGGGGCTCTCTTCCTGTGGGGTAGCTTGGCAGATCTTCTCCTTCCATTTGTTTGTCACTTCTGTAGGGCAGGAAGTGGGAGAGGAAGAATAACAGCAATCCCTGTATGATTCTCTGCCAACCGTATTTCACCCATATCTTAACAATAAAACAGTCTTTCTCACAAATGGGGAACTGTTGCAATGCTTGAGGAATTCTTGGTATGAAATACATCCAAGGAAGACCCGGTGGGCTGGGCCCAAGAACCTCTTGGGGTTTCGGCTGTACCGAGCAGGGTTTGCGCTCCGGGCACGGAGGCAGAGGAGCTAAGGGAAAAACGGGCTAAATGATCAGCACATGAGGGAGGTGCTAGTTAAAGTTAGGAGAGACCTGGTCAGAAGCCCCAGTACTCAAGGGTGAGCTGAACAGTTTATGGGAGCTGCACTGGATATCTCCTAAACTACAAGAGATCTATTTTGTGAAACAAGTTCTCTACCCTCCCTAACAGAGAAAACAAAACAAAACAAAAAAAATATAAAATACTTCATTTTGTGTTAAACATAGGAAAACCTATGCATCTACCTGGGCTGTTTAGTTCATCTCTGAGAAAGGAAGAAAATAATTTGCTAAAAGTAGAGTTGTTGTTGCTTTGGTTGTGGACTGCTGTGTAATTTAGTAGTTCATTGGCATGGAGTGCACCTAATGTTACCCGCATTAAAACCTTCTAAACATATTGCATAACTTAACTTGTGCTCTGCCAGTGGATTATATTGATTTAGTAGCTGAGCTTGTTGATAGTTTAGATTCTGTTTTGAAGTATCCATTTTTCCCATGTAGAAATAGAGGCTTTGAACTGAGAGTCCTGGCTCCCACTTCAAAGATCAGAAGCTGGGGGAACTGTAAAAAACTCTCTTTGGATTGAATGGAACATGTGTATTATCAGCGGATAAAACTGAGCAGCAGCATCTGGAAGAGGAGCAAAGGAAAGTGCCAGTGTTAAGTGATGTATTGTTTTGATTTATATTGGATGAGAAAATAGCTGGTAGGTTTATTTTATTGAAAAATGTAGTAACAATGAGTACACTTTTTTAAGAAGTACAGATTGCTTTTGAGTTAATAAACCATAAAACTGATTCAGTGTTACAGAAGTGGATAACCATTGTTTTATTCTTTTTGCAGTTCTCTCATGGTGATTATATGAATTGCTACTGTGACTGAAACTAAGGTCTTAAAAGTGAGCTTGGCACAATAGAAAAAAAAGGCCTTAAAATATTTTTTTTTGAGATTAAAAGATTGTTTGTTTTACAAGGTCTTCTGAACTTGATCATATTGACAATGTCAATATTTAAGCCACTTTTTTCCATATGATTGTAACAACTGACTGAAGCTGGCATTTTTTTTGCATGACATCTCTAGAGGGGAATGGATCGAGATGTAGAAATGAACTTTTTTTGTAAAGTGATCATCTGTAAGCAGTTACAGTTAGCTTGGATAAATCCATATTAAGGAATGGACAATGTCTTGTAATAGAAGCAAAGGCTAGCTTATTGCTGAGTTATGTTCTGCCTTTTTTTTTTTTCAATGGCAATCATAGAGTCTTTTGAACTCTTTAAAAAGAAAACAAATTGTTTAAATGGTGATTAAAAAAATTCCAAGAGTAGATAATGTAACCCACAGTTGTCTGCAATTACCTAGAACAGCTAATAGTTCTGGTTGTGTCTGTAGCTGAAGAGTATAATGTTATCAGAGGGCAGTAGATCTAGCCCTGCAGAGAGGTGTTGAAAGCTCTTATTGACTCTATACTCATATTCCATAAACACAGAATGCCTGTAAGGCATCCAAAATACTGCATGTGCAGGTGAAGCCTTCTGCAGTAAGTCCAGCACTTCTTAGTGAGAGTAGGTTACTGTGGTGAACACATATTAGAGCAAGAAGTCTCAGGAAAGCTCAAATATGGAGGAATTATCCATTATCCAAGCTACTAGTTCTCTTTTATCTTTTTTTTTTCCCAATCTTTTTTGATATTCTTCCCTATACAGTATGAAAGCTAAAAATTGTTTCACCAGGCATTTCAGTGCTGTTCTGTGTTACTGAGGAAAAAAGGTCCCATCAACCCTCCTAGTAATTTTGAAGAGAAAATCTAGCAAAAGGGTTAACTGTTAAGAAACAAGACTCTCAGCAAATACTCAGGATAAAACATAATGTTAGCATCAAGCACTCAGTGTAGTGTTTGTAGCTCTTGTCTATTTGAAATTATGGAGAAAAAGCAGCAATTCTGGTTAAAGCCCAACTCTTCCCATCTTGATTTTAGCTACTCTAAAAAGGCACTCTTTAAACTGATTGACTTTCATCAAGAGTTTTTTCAATGTCACAGAAATAGATTTCATTGGTTTAGGCAGCCTGGTTTGTGCTAAGCTTGTATCAAAAACCTACCAACAGGAAAAAAGACTGCTGAGTTGAACATAATGGTCATATATGGGATTTCTGCTGTGTGTGTCTCTGTGGTGGATGTGATTTCCTCTATTTCGACCCCAAGAAGCTTGTACAGCAGCTCATTTAAAGTTCATGCCTCCAGAAGGAAAATAGTGGAACTATGGAAAGAGAAAAAAGAGAAATGATCAACTGCATTTTTATTTTGAGTAGCCCTCCCACAGTCTGTGAACTCTGCAGGGGAACAGGAAATGGGAAATCAGTGTTGCCCTTAAAACAGAATTCTTTCTTTTTTTTTTCCCCTGATATAATACATATGAAACACTGCACTATTCCCACTGTCTGTAAATGATGGAAAGATAAGTAGGTGCAAAATGTCCGGTTGTGGCCAACTCCTCTACACAGCGCTGTCCTCTTCAAGGCTCACACGCTCCTGTTGTCTTTCCCTAAATATTTAGGAAGGATATACTTTATGTAGCCTCCTAAGGGCCTGAAAATAATACAGGAAAGAACTATGACCCTGCAGTCTCCTGAGGGGCCTGGGCAGAGCGTTTCCTCGGTAAGGTGGAAGGAGGGTTATAGTTCCCTCTCCAAATCGTGGCCCATGGCACGCTCATGGCTGTAGTCAATGTATCCTATGTCTGTTCACACTCTGTTCGTGGTGGTGAAAGCCTCCTCTGTGTAGAAGAGGGAACACATATGTAATAGCTAAAAGGAAAAAATAATCCATTTTTGCTTCCTCTTCCTACCTCCCCATCAATGCTGGGTAAAATAGTAAAACCAAAGCTGAACTTGTAGTAGTATTGAAAACGGTAGCTTTTATTTGACTCTAGCAGCATCCTGAAACTTGGCTGTTTATTCACATCTGCTGGGTAATGTTTCTACTGGGTTAATGGATAGAATTTATTCATCTTTTTTTTGCAAAGAAGCAGAATTAAGTTATATTTTTATTGTTAGCCCTGTCTTTTTTTGAGAGAGTGACTCAGGCACGGAGGGGAAGTTGTGTTAAATATTACTTTTTAATAGATTGTGCGTGCACATCTGTTCCCTTAAACTTTTTTGCATTTGGGAACTGGTCCAGTATCTACACAGATGTAAAAATTCTTATGTAGGACCTGGTTCAACTAGTGTGGAGAAACACAGCTAATTGTTTAAAACTGCTTATAAATGCTGTTATTTGTTGCAAATAACTTGAATGATTAAGAGCAAAATTAAGCTTGGTACCAATTTCTCTTGTGTTCCTCCCAGTTGGCAAAAATAGAAAGTGGCTAGTCAGCTTTCTCATTGTTTACATAGTTTTGAGTTTTTAATTAACATAATCTGTTTATTGCAATGTAGCTGCTAATTGCAGGCAGTTGAAGAAGAGGAGTACAAATTGCTGTGTTTATGTGGCAGAAAGAGGAGCCAAATAATTAGGGAAACTGCTTCCCATATAGAAAATAATTATATTTTCTTTCTTTACATGGAAATATAAATAAATCTGTGACCAACCATTTGGACACAATTTAAAAGCACTGTAGCAAAGCAAAGAACACCAACACATTCATTCATTTCTTCATTAACTTGCCTGATTTCCTGAACGTATTCTTGTTGCTTTTTTGTTTTTAATGAAAATGAACCTTGCCTTAAAAAGAACTTCATAGGTTCTGAGGATTTGGGCAAGGTTTCCCTCAGAGTTTCGCTGATCACGAAACCCACCCACTTTGCATTGGAGCTCTAAAGGTACAGGGACATTAGCCATGAACTTCCAGCACCCAGGTTCATTACCAGAGTGTCCTGGAGTCATTATGAGGACAAGCACACATCAGCATTACAGGGACATTTTAGTATCTTAATTGCAGTGATGACTGTTTAGCTACTGAGTATTTCTACTTATTTGCTCCAAATTAGAGTGCTTTTACTATGAAAAAAAAAATCAATATTTTTGGCAAATATTCAGATAATAGGCCTGGCTCAAGCTATGCTTTATTATTACCTGCTAGTCTGCAGAGGAATCTTAAGGAGGAAGAACCATTAATTTTGACGTTTTTCTGCAGACGCAAGCAACAGAACCAAACCTAATTACTGAACTGAGTTTTGTCCCAGGCATATAATCCACTCTGCAAATTTTATTCCACTTCAAATTTTTACTGCAGCCAAATATGGTAAAGGTTATTAAGTATTCTAATCGTATGAAATAAAAAGGAACAAAAACGGATGCTGTTAAGATGACCAGGTTCTCTTCAAACACAGCAAGATTTACTTTATGCTAGAATGAACAATGATTAAGAAGGTTTGGCTGTATTATTAGGAATCTTTAATTGCAAAAAGAGAAGCAGCTATGTATTCTGTAAAATGTAATCGAAATCATTTGCAGTAGCAAATTAAATATATTCATGAGGAGAAGTTCCAAATATTTTACCTGTTGACCTTTACAATACACTGTAAAATTTTAGTATTGGCACTATTGTGTAATTTTAGACCCAACAATACTGAAATGCATGGACCTGATGCTGATGCCGTTTATATAAAATGTAATTTTTCTGAGCTCTGGGAGTAACTCTTAACTTGCAGCACTGCAGGCTAGTTGGAATCATGCCTTTTGGCCTATAGTTTGTCCTTATGCCCACAATAGTACTGATTTCTGAAATTTAATAGTAATAAAAAAGATAACACTTATCGATCTATTTTAACTTTACAGACTCTTTGTGTTCTTCTGGACTTGCTGCCTCAGTCAGGAGAATGGATGGCATGGTATTTATTATGACTAGCTGGGAACATCAAATGGCTCCTCGCCCATTAGTTACTCCAGATTCTAGTTTCTGCCTGTACCACGCTGAGCCCGGGTAATGACTCCTTGCAGAAAATTTCTTTGCTGTCGTTTCCTATGCGGCGCTTTGCACAGGGCTGTTAATAAAGTAGCTGTCGAGTGTGACAGCCTACTGGTGTCCATCGTAAGCTTAACACAGTCTGATGTTACAGGAAAGCATCCTGATGAATTGTGTTTAGTAGCAGAGGATAACAGGTCCCCCCAAAATCCTAAAATGACCACTAATGCCGTTGGTGAGGAGAAGCTGCTCCCTTGTTTACAGGATGTGAAGGAGGTGATAAAGAGCACTTTCCGAAAGACAATGAATCAACTTTTACAGCACCCTGATGACCTCAGAACACTACCTTGCCTCCCTCTCTCTGCTTTTTCTATATGATTCCAATCTTTTCTAAGTGAAAATGCTACAATGAAATGTATTACCCTTTTTATAGAAATGACAGAGATAGAACACTTACTGAGCAATTTAAGAGACACAACTGAACCTAATCACTCCTGAAATCAAAAGAAGTGAAGGGAAAATTCTTTTTCTCCTCTTTTTCTCTGGTAATGAATGTGAATACTTAGTTTCAGACTCCTTTCACTATTCTGCCTCAACAAATGAGAATAGGCAGGGGATAGATGCTCACATTGCTACACTGCTCACATCTTAGTGTGCCTCTCCTTCATCCTCTGCTCCATCTCTCTAGGGCATCACCAGCTTTGTAAGTGGGTTTGCAACAGCCATTATCAGTGGGTTCCAGTTTTAAAATTGTTGTGTAACTGCACTGATGAGAAGCAAGAGTGAGGAGGCAAAAAGAGCTTGTGTTTCCTATGAACCAGTATTCTCTGTATTAAACCGTCCTTTAAATTCTCTTTCAGATTTTTCGTCTGCATAAATAGGTTTAAGCCTTCTGGCTTCCTCATTCAACCTTTTCCACAACAAATCCATGCTGCTCCTCTGCCCATAGAGTATTTAGATCCTAACTACTAACTGCTCATAGATGGGATAATTTAAGCGGATCAGAATTATTCACTGATATTCAGAACTTGTGGCTGGATGGCCCAGTGCGTTATTTGGGGGAGGGTAGGGAATGCCTGGTTGTTTTGCCACCAAAGTCTGATCCAGGCATGGATTTTGCTAGTGCTGCTGAAAGCTGCAGCCCTCCTGCGTGGGACCCACGAGCAGCAAGTGCCAGACAAGGACGTGCAGTGAGGGGCAAGTGCGAGAGCTGCTCTGCTGGACCTCGAGTTTTGTTCTAACTGGCCTTCTAGTGCGTGGGTGACGCCGCCAGCGCCGGCAGCACCAGAATGCAGGTGGTAATGATGAAGTAAGATGCCTCCACGATCACTTTTTACATTATTCTGCATACTTCAATAGCCTGTGGAAATTGGCCCAAAACACACAGCACTGACAATTTGGTGCACATTAAACAGCACCCGCGTAATAGACTAATACAAGACAACCTTTTAGCAGTTTGCTGGCAGGAAGAAAGCTGTTTGGAGGGCCATGTGCACAGTATACTTGATTAATTTAAATTGCAGAGGAACCTGCAATTTTTGAACTTTTTTCTTTTCATTTTTTTTAACTTCCCAAATCAAGGAAACAATTCAGGTGTTGTAATAAGATTTTTCTCAAAAATCCTAGGGAATAAAGAAAGCCGTTCCTTGATACAGTGGCAGTTCAGATGGCTCTTAATGATGAACAGGAGGACCCAGAAACTCTTGTTTTTACTTTGAACATGACTTGGTGATAAACAAGCTCTAGGAATAAATGTACCTGATGAAATAGTGAAATATTCTATGTGCTAGTCAGAACTTTCCTCCCTCTGCACTACAGTAGCTGGAAAATTATGATACAACCAGTGACACTGTTCTCCCCTCCTGTCTCCTCTGGAGTGTTTTTGCTCCAAGACAAGTTAAAAGTAAGAATAAGATAAAATGTTATTATAGGGCCATTGATCTTCTGCTATGTAAAAGGAGTAAATATAGGTGTCACTGCTGACAAAGTACTAAGCTATCCCAGCCTATGCAAGAACTGAGTGCAAAGCACTGAAAAACAACCTTATCAGATCCGTTCTGATCCCCAACTTAAGGGGAGTTGGAGAGAACGCATCCTTAGACCCAGTAGAACTGTAATAGCTGCCAGGAACTGTAATAGCTGCCAGCCCTGTAGCCCAAACCAGCTTGGGTGACAACTGCAAGTGCGAAAAATGAAAGAGGGAGAGAGGGAGGGAGGGAGGGAAGGAAGGAAGGAGGGAAGGAAGGACGGAAGGGAGGACGGATGGAAGGCAGGAAGGCAGGCAGGACGGGTGGACGGTCGTCAGGATGGAAGGAAGGAAGGAAGGAAGGAAGGAAGGAAGGAAGGAAGGAAGATCAGTTTCAAATATCAGGTGTACTTGACAAGTAATATCACGGGGTAAATTTTATTATCTAGTTACACAGCTCCAATGCAGAGGTTTTGAAATAGAAGTAAATAATAATCTATATATAATCTAAATAATCTATAGAGCGCCTAGCAGTGCCACTGGAGGAGGGGACTGCAGAGCGGAGAGTGCGGCCGCCACAGCAGCGTCTCTAGAGCAGGGCCCTGGGGGGCCGTGGCAGCAGCCGACCCGGCTCCTCCTCTCTCAGGTAGGAGAGCATCATGGAAATCATAATGCCCAACACTGCTGTTTTAGTATCAGCATTGTTTGCAAAGCAACTGCAGTTCTGTGCAACTCAATGCTAATAATAATCATTCCTTTGTCAGACAATTGACTTTTATTGACTTTATTGACTTTTAACTTTTAGACTTTTTCTTCTTCCCGCACACCTCTTTAGTGTGAGGAACTTTCTGCCACATCTCTACTTATTGTGAAGATGCAGTAAATAAGTATCTGCAATAAGCAAAATGTGTATCTCAGGATTATTTTTCAGGTGTTAAACCTGTTTGAATTGATACTACTCTTTTTTTCTCTGAGTTTTACAGGAATTAGAGTCTGAAATTTACTGCAGTCAATGTTGACAATCTTACTGGGGTTAGAAGTAGAGCAATTAATTGATATAAATAATTTGAAAGTAAAGTGAAATTCTACTTCTTTTTCCTTTCTACATATAAATCATTCAAGAGTTGCCTGAATATTCTCATTACCTACCTTATTCTCTGTTCATCAGACTGGACTCATCTGCAGGCTCGTTGCTATCATCCATTCAGCAGAACAGCAGAAAGCATTCCTTATGCTTTTGATGAGAAAGCAAAGTTGTTGGATCCAATAACTGTTTTCCATCTTCTAGAATCATGCTCAAGAAGAGAATTCTTTTTGAAGAAAAATGCCATAATGGTGTGTGCTTCATCCTGCTTTAGGATCAATTATTGCAGTAAAATGCCATAGAACAAGATAACAATGGCTTGTTTAGTCCGCCCACCACCCACCAAAGGTTGGATTAGGCTCTTGCATCATTCTGATACATTTGGCTAATCCAGGCATCCTCCGAGCACAGGACACCCCGATGGGTCTCGAGGGCAAGAGACGTGAGCGCGGCGGGGCCAGTCGGGCTCAAGTGCCTGGCCAGGGCAAGAAGCCCCAGGAGCTGTGGAGGCTGAGGAGGTGCTCAGCCATGGGCTGTGTGCACGGTGACAGCATCTTGGGAAAACTTGTGTGTCAGGATCTCTAATTCCAGGTTAGGAAACACTCGTCTAATCTAAACCGAATACTCTCCTATGAGAAGGGTTTTATATTGTTGCACCAGGCAGTGTATTACGGTGCTCTTGCACTACACTGCTCTTAGCACTAAGCTAAGCTCTTGCTTTTGTTAAGAAGGTTTTCCCATTGCCTCTCCGTGTAAAACCTACTTTGAGATAATCCACAGTACAGGGATCTTGGTGAATGACCATCAAGTGTCACACAACTTGACTTTTGGCACTCGAGGCAGCTGGGTCTAGTCTTTCCTTCTCCTCATTGCTACGGATGGGAGCTGACAAGCTCAAAGGATCAACAGGCTCTTATGTAGAAGACTTCAACATGATGTAGAAGCCACACTGCAGAACTCTAGGAAACATGAGACTGCCCCGGTGCTGCTGGAGCGAGCAGCCTGCTGGCCGGCTCCACTCAGTCCTCTCCAGACAAAGGTTACCAGCTTGACCATCATGTACTAATAGTGATTTATGAGGAAAGTGACTTCCAGGCCAGATGCACACAGAAATGCGTGTAGTCAACTAAACATCCATGTAGTTACGTTGCATGAAAAAGCCTGTCACTTTAAAAAGTTACCTTTCATGGCATTTTGCAGAATCCTTTTCTTTCATGAAGTATTTCTGATGTTTTCATAAGATTCTTTTTAACAGACTATCATATGGTACCAGAGTTTTTTCGTATACCAGACTGTTCTTTGTAAGCAGAAAATCTGTGTGCTCTAGTAGCAAGTATGGTGGTTCCCAGGGTGCAGAAACACTCCCCATTATTAACCACAAACTAACGTTATTTGTGGAGTAATTGCAGAAATGCTATTTGTGGGCACGATTCCACGTGAGGAACTCATCATCCAAATCCATGTTAGATTGTTTTCCATCTCTATGGCAGCTCATCTGAGGAAATGTATTTGGGTGTAATTTTTAAGCCCTTTAAGTCAAGATTTTTCCATGAAAGCTCTTTAACAAGAGAAAAATACACTTTTGTTGAGCGAGTAACACATGCAGCATCTCTCTCAGGAACATGCGCTTGCTGCTGTTGTTCCTGACCCCGCAGTATCGAATGTCAGCTATGAAATAGGGCTGGTGCCAGACACAGACTCTGACAGCACCGAAGCTGTGTCTGAAATAAGCTAGACCAGCCCTGGCATGAGAAGGTATCCAAGCTGCTCCTAAACAGTGGAGCTGCTATACACAGATGAACACACCTGAACTGTGTTCAGCTTGACTGAAAGGTATATTAGTAGGTTTTTATATTAACTCCAACAGTCTGAATTCTGTGTTTATCCTCTAGGTCCTTTTCAGACACTTTTTTTGCATAGAAATCTATGATTTCTTGTCTGCGAGATGAAGAAAATTGACATGAAATAAAAACTAATTAAATCATGTGATTATAAATTGTTTTTCCTTAGAGAATAGTTTTTAAAAAGGAGAATAAATTATGTCAAGATGCAGACTGAATAATAATAATGTGTTGTATTTTTTGGCAGTCAGTAGCCAGCTACCAGCTGAGTCAAGATGCGCCCTCATCTCCTGCTCCCTGCCTTTGAACAGCAGTTATGGATTAAGTCTGACAGTGTGAAAATAAATGGGAGAGTATAGCTGAAGCCGAGCATTTATCAAGCCTGGTTGTATTCTATGCAAGAAAAGTCTGATACAATTTAATAAGATAACAGAAAACTTAACACTGTCTTCAGGATGTCAAAATATGGATTTATGCTTTGCGCCAATGCTACTACTGTTAACTTGATGAATTTAAGCTGTTTCAAGTTTCAGGTTTAGTGTCTAGAAGTCAGTGGTGCAATAGGAATGCTTTTCAGATACTGAACTGAATGTCTTGGCATACATGTGGGAAGAATATTAAAAATGATCAGTTATTATTATAAAAAGGTGTGAAGAAGTGGAGAAGCCATTAGAATAACAGCTCTTCTGTATCAGTGTGTAGCATTTATACCATTTCTCATTCTCCACATGCATTGTTTCAAGAAGTTTAGGAACTAAATATATGAATTTAAGAAGAGAGACCAAAAATAAACTAGTAGAACATCTTCTTACCTTTTTTAATGCTATTTTGAAATAGAAAATCTTTGCCACAAACCATCTTTTCTCTGTTCTTCATTAAATTTAAACTGACCAAACTTGGATTACCTCTATCAACAAGAAGGTTGTTTTTCTATCAATTTTTTAGTGTTCTCATTAGTCACCAAAAACTTGTCTCAGGTAAAATTCTGTCCTGTGGGTTTGTTGATTCTTTATTGAAGATACCTGTGAACTTTCTTTGCAGCGTATGCAGGGGCTTAACTGTTGACAGTAGCATTTTTCTACAATCTGTTGAAGAATGCCAGGTGCTTTTTGATGTCTCTTTCTAATAAACAGTATAGAGACATCAACTCGTGAGTTAAGTTAACCTTGGGACTGTATAGAAGGAATCCCCATCATCTCTCAGTGGACATTTATTATACTTTTGAAAAGTGATTTTGACCTAAATGGATTGTTTTCTTGTGCTGCTCTATCTTTATGCCCTAACACATCTTTAGCATACACTAGAGCACTGCGTGTTCCTGAGAGCGCGAGCACTTTGATAAATGTACTCAGTCATGACTGCTTTTTCTTACTAGGTATCTATTGATTCTTATAATATCAACTTTCATGACTTGCACCATTTGTTAGAATTCCTCTGTTTAGTTTTAAAGGCCATCTAAATTGATATACAAACAATTCAGTTCTCTCTTACTAGCTTCTTTCAGGCTTCTCTATGGCTCCTTTTATCGATCATATCAGTCTCAGTTCAGCAAGGACATGCCCCAGTTACTCGGGCTATTCACGTACCACAGAACTGGGTCCCAGGCAGCTCCGGGGTCAGACCTTTACACCGAGCGGAGTGAATTGGAGTAAGGAGGTGATATTTCTGAGCCCAATTTTCAGATACCCTGTAGAATAAAAGGCTATGTTTAATACAGAGAAGTCAGTAAGTACGTTTTTTTCAGAGAGGAAAGGAATAGCTTTGCCTTGATCTATTTCAGAGATGATCAAAGAGCAGATTAAAAGGCCTGAGAGCTCTGTTCAGCCATCACTCAGCTGCGGGTGAACGCGGTCCTGCATCCCTCTGCCTCCCCATCACCGAGCTACACAGGGAGCTCAGCTCACACCGGCTTCTTCCCTTGCGATGATACTGCCTCACCCACCTCTCCCCATGGTTTTTGTAACTCCATGCGTAAAAGCTAATTGAATTTATCTGCTAGCAAGCGGGCATGCTTTTGAGGCCAAATGAAATAGCTGTCAAATAATAGGTGCTGCACTTCCATCTGATACAACAACTGCCTTCTTGGTCGGGTGAAAGGCTTCTCTGCGGTGGGGGCAAAGAGAGAAGATTCAATCTGAGGCCAAGGTGATGGGATTTTACTGCGTAACATCTCCTGGAGTCAAACAACAGGGCAAACCTTGTGCTGCAACAGAATACTGTTGGAGAACCTTAATGAAGTAACCTAGAACTTGGCACTAAAAGAATATTTATCTGTGGAAGTACATAGCAGTCATATCTTTAGTTTAATTTAGTCCCCTGGTTCCTTTCTTCTTCCGTACTTTCCACTTGCATTCGTTATTCAGTGGAATTGATAAGTACTTTTCCAAGATGCAATGCTTGTCTTTACTGCTGGTGACAGAATTTCTTCCGCATAAATTTCTAACATTCTTAAGGAGCCCAAAGGTGACAAAATGTAAGGGCTACAAGTAGTGAAATACTGGGTTTTCTCCAGAAGAAAAGTCAAGTCTAACCCTTCACCACAAAACAGAAAAGCACAGGCAAACCAAGATGCTGACTTTGATCAGTGCAGTATGATAATTAAATCTAAAGACTAAAGAGCGATAATGAGCTTTTGCGGGGATTTTTTTGTTTTTGATTTTTTTAAGAGAGTGGAGCTGCTCATGGCTAGCTCCACTCTCATGTGGAGAAACATGTTTAGAAAGAAAAAGTGTTTAAACACTTGTTTTTTCTTTCCTCTTGGTAACCACCTCTAATTCATTGACTTATCATAATGTACTTCACCTTTGGTAACAACTGAATTTGAAGACAGTTTATAGTTTTAAAGAATATTAACTGTATCTTGTTCACTCACTTGATAGATTAACCAAAAAAATGAGCATGGACAAATTTATACTTTCCCTGGAACAAACATGTCAAGAGCTTTTGGCAGAGAGCAGGT
>VWPW01000733.1:35787-242881 GCA_013389825.1 Crypturellus undulatus
ACATCTTTAGCATACACTAGAGCACTGCATGTTCCTGAGAGCGCAAGCACTTTGATAAATGTACTCAGTCATGACTGCTTTTTCTTACTAGGTATCTATTGATTCTTATAATATCAACTTTCATGACTTGCACCATTTGTTAGAATTCCTCTGTTTAGTTTTAAAGGCCATCTAAATTGATATACAAACAATTCAGTTCTCTCTTACTAGCTTCTTTCAGGCTTCTCTATGGCTCCTTTTATCGATCATATCAGTCTCAGTTCAGCAAGGACATGCCCCAGTTACTCGGGCTATTCACGTACCACAGAACTGGGTCCCAGGCAGCTCCGGGGTCAGACCTTTACACCGAGCGGAGTGAATTGGAGTAAGGAGGTGATATTTCTGAGCCCAATTTTCAGATACCCTGTAGAATAAAAGGCTATGTTTAATACAGAGAAGTCAGTAAGTACGTTTTTTTCAGAGAGGAAAGGAATAGCTTTGCCTTGATCTATTTCAGAGATGATCAAAGAGCAGATTAAAAGGCCTGAGAGCTCTGTTCAGCCATCACTCAGCTGCGGGTGAACGCGGCCCTGCATCCCTCTGCCTCCCCATCACCGAGCTACACAGGGAGCTCAGCTCACACTGGCTTCTTCCCTTGCGATGATACTGCCTCACCCACCTCTCCCCATGGTTTTTGTAACTCCATGCGTAAAAGCTAATTGAATTTATCTGCTAGCAAGCGGGCATGCTTTTGAGGCCAAATGAAATAGCTGTCAAATAATAGGTGCTGCACTTCCATCTGATACAACAACTGCCTTCTTGGTCGGGTGAAAGGCTTCTCTGCGGTGGGGGCAAAGAGAGAAGATTCAATCTGAGGCCAAGGTGATGGGATTTTACTGCGTAACATCTCCTGGAGTCAAACAACAGGTCAAACCTTGTGCTGCAATCAACAGAATACTGTTGGAGAACCTTAATGAAGTAACCTAGAACTTGGCACTAAAAGAAATAATATTTATCTGTGGAAGTACATAGCAGTCATGCCTCTAGTCCAGTTAATTTAGTCCCCTGGTTCCTTTCTTCTTCCGTACTTTCCACTTGCATTCGTTATTCAGTGGAATTGATAAGTACTTTTCCAAGATGCAATGCTTGTCTTTACTGCTGGTGACAGAATTTCTTCCGCATAAATTTCTAACATTCTTAAGGAGCCCAAAGGTGACAAAATGTAAGGGCTACAAGTAGTGAAATACTGGGTTTTCTCCAGAAGAAAAGTCAAGTCTAACCCTTCACCACAAAACAGAAAAGCACAGGCAAGCCAAGATGCTGACTTTGATCAGTGCAGTATGATAATTAAATCTAAAGACTAAAGAGCGATAATGAGCTTTTGCGGGGATTTTTTTGTTTTTGATTTTTTTAAGAGAGTGGAGCTGCTCATGGCTAGCTCCACTCTCATGTGGAGAAACATGTTTAGAAAGAAAAAGTGTTTAAACACTTGTTTTTTCTTTCCTCTTGGTAACCACCTCTAATTCATTGACTTATCATAATGTACTTCACCTTTGGTAACAACTGAATTTGAAGACAGTTTATAGTTTTAAAGAATATTAACTGTATCTTGTTCACTCACTTGATAGATTAACCAAAAAAATGAGCATGGACAAATTTATACTTTCCCTGGAACAAACATGTCAAGAGCTTTTGGCAGAGAGCAGGTGAGCTAAGAAGAAGGCCTGGGGAGAGGTATGAGGTGGCATGAGCTGGTGGGGCTCTGGTGCCTTTATAAGAACCAGTGTGCAGCATGTTCACTCATTAACTGAGTACAAAGAGCTGGGGCTGCTTTCTCTGGTCAGAGATCGGAGACCCCTACGCTCCTAGAGGACTGAAAAGGTTTTAGAAGAAAAAGAGAAGGATGAAGGGTGCTGTAATGACAATCCAGTCCTACCCGTTTTACCCAGGACAGCAGCGGAATGAATACAGTATGGTGTGCAATTCAGGGTAATATCCAGCGTTACTGAAGCTGAATCATAAATTGGAGCAGCACAGTATGGAGCAGGGAACAGTAGCCAACACTGAGCATTGTGGAGGGATCAAAAGTTGTAAGAGATAATTATCTGAGCAATTTTCAGATGAGTACAATACAGTGTTCAACTTATTGGGGAGTACGATAATTTAAAGAACACACAGTAGAAAAGCACTAGCAACAGTAGCCTAGCAGTTAGATTTTTTATTTTTTTAATTTGGACAATATCAGGCTGGACTAGCACCACTTTACTGAACAGTGGCCTATTGTAACTCACAGATGACGGCTCGAAAAGGAAAAGAAATCCACATAGTAGGTGTCACAGGAAGAAAATAGTCATTTTGTCTGTTAAGAGAGAGCGAGGCGGCCTCAGTGCAATGTAAGGGAAAAATCAATATGCTGCGACTCATAAATGTAAAGGAAATACAGGATGATTTAAAGATGAACTTACTGTGATAATCATTTTATTGTGAACACAGTAAGCAGTGAGGTGATTTCAGCAGCAAAGATCGACAGTTTATAAAATGCAAAAAAAAAAAAATCACCGAGAGCGGAACTCCTTTTTTGGGTCATAACACAGCATTTTTTGAAAAGAGAAAATGTCATCAACATATTGGATCTTTTATAGTTCTGGAATTCACTACATTCCCCCTGCCTGAACTTAAGTCATCTATGTCTTGTTCAGGAAGAATTTCGTTATTAATGTTTCCTTCCTAGGCCAATAAATCACAAAAAGGGCAGTTGTGGTTCCTGTTGCTCAGTCCATAGGAATGCAGGCTCACAGACATGTGAAACCCTGTGACTGTGCAACACTGAATCACTATTCTCATGAACAGTAAATGTAAAGAGATATTCTGTGCGTACATTCAAATTAAAGGGATTTTCTTAACCCTGAAATGCAACAGGAAGGAAGGATAAATTCTCTTTTCAGAAGGTTTATGCCAGAAATTGCCATGCAGTGAGAAAGAACTGGTTTAAACAAAATTATGTCATTATTCAAAAAATTCATAATTTGCTGATTTTCTTGTTTCTGTCATGCACTGCCTTTTTATCTTATTTGTAAAAATACAATGCTCCTCCCCCATCCCCCCTTGCAAAAAGAAAACAACAAAAAAGCAGGAGAGAACCACAAAATATAGAGAGTTAAAATACCACATAAGAACAAAATAAATCCTATTGACTTAACTGTTATTTCTTCTATTCCTCTCACTCTCCAGGCAGAGCTTTAATAAAGAACATGCTTTGTGTAATTTAAAGTCAGTTCTATTTATCCTCATACAGGTTTTTTCCCTTGAAGATGTTAAGACTAAATTATATTATCATGCAAATCAGTGCTGATTAGCAGAGTTAATTCGCACATTAAATACCAAACAAAAATTCCTTATTTTCTTTATTGGGGCTGTATAATTGAACAAGGAACCTGAAATATTTTTTTTTTAAGTCAGATCTCTCTCCTCTGACATCATGAGAAAAGATAAGGAAAGAAAGGAATGTGCCATTGACTTCCTTTTTCCTGAGGAGCCCACGGGTGTGCAGACATCTGAAATGCCAATTTTGCTGTGTTAGGAGGCTGGAACCCCACCATCTCCTTAGCAGACAACTAGGAGCTCCCAGTCACGCAGCTCTGGGTGTTAAATAACCAACACGCCGTAGGCAGGGCCCGCAGGAGCCATGTCCCACCTGCCCAGCACCCAACCAGGCCACCCTGGAGCGAGGAGGCCCCCCACGAGGAGGGAGCACGCAGCCCGGAGGGGCCAGGGGTGGGATCTATGGCACAGAAATGTGGGTGCCAACCACCCATATTCCCACCTCAGGGAATTTCACTCCAGGTTTCCACTAGTCTTGTCCCTGTTACTAAACACACATTACAGGAGTTAACTCTTCTGGCAGAACAAAAGCTTCTCTACTGTTCACTTTGCTGATTCTTCGGTTTGCCTTTTTTTTTTATTTCTAAGCATTGTTGCACATGGGTCTAATTTGGAAATTGTTTCAAACTCATGAATGGCTTTGTTGTTATTTTTTTCCCCTTTTTTTTGCTAAATCAATATATAAACTGTGTACCAATGGGCAGACGTAAGAAAGCTTAACTGAATTTAAGTAGATGCTAGATTCTCTTATTTTCTTAAGACCAAAGTACTTTAGTAAAAAGCTTGAGAGGAATTAAAAGAGCAAGTAAAGATTTTGAAAGCTTGAAAAATTAAGAATCTTTATTATTTCACACTATCTAAAAAGTCTTGTCCTGTGTTTATTCCTCTGCCTTCAGGACAAACAGGCCTGAATAATCTGGTATTAATGGTAACATTCAAAATTACAGTATCAGTTTGATATTTATATAAAATAATTTCAAAACTGACAAAATCAATTCCTGGGTCTTGCTTCTGACTGTTTATTACTGTTGTTATTTGTTTGTGTGTATGGCAGCATACAGGAAGCCTACTCATAAATCAAGGAAATTATTGTGCCAGTCACCCAGGAAGAAAACGTCCCAAGTTGCATAATAATTGAAAGCTGGTATTGATGTGTGAAGAACTTACTTTAAGACAGTAAGCAGCTTAATTCCTGCAATCGGTGCACACTGAACACCCACATTTTCCCCTTTTCCAAGTTCATTGTTGGACTGGCAAGAAAAGAGTCTCGTAAGGTGGTATTTCCAGGAAAGCAACTAAAGCTGCATCCGTTGTTGTTGCACAGGGTGGTGAATTCTCCTGTGTGTCCTTGCTCAGCCACAAAGACAGAGTTGGCAGCAAATAAGCAGAGGCCACTTAGTGCTGCCTCAAAAAGACTTACGGGAAAAACCCTGAAAAGGCCTCGCACGCGTTTTTGTACGAAAGACTCTGCGGCGGGAGGAACAGCAGAGAACGAACGTGCTTGTCCCTAGCTTGTCCCAGCTGCAAAGGCTGAGACCAGAAGCTAATCGGTGGTGGCACTTGATGTATCAGTAGTTCATGTGAAATGACGAGCTGGAGGAAAGGCCGTAACGGCACATGACAATCAGGTTATCTGCGATGTGACAGAGACGGGAAGAAAAAGGAAGGGACAAAGAGAAAGGAGGAGACGAGCTCCCTGCAGAAGCACTTTGGGTGGCTGCCAGTGAGGCAAGGGTGTACTCGTACAGTCTGCAGAAAGATGGTGCAGATATAAAAAGAACAACAGAGAAAACCACAGATGAAATGTGGCCTACACGAGCTGAGAGGTCCAAGCAGCAGCTGGTGTCTGGGCAAGGCACCTCAGCAAGGAGAAAATAAGACTGATTCTCCTAAGTCCATCTTGCCCAGGGTCCTGACCCAGTGAACAGCAAGTTGCAGATTGCCTTGGAACAGGATGGTTATTAGAGCAGGAAAGCCAGGATGAGAACAGCACCCAATAGCACCCTGCAGCGCTTCATCCTGGTACGAACAGGGCCCTCGGTAGTTAGGGCAAGGGAGGGTTGAGATCAATCCTCCTCACTGCAGCCCTGCCTCCTCCTAAATCAATAATGGCTGATGAATCCCATTCCCAAGCTTACGGCACAGGCACTATGGAAATCCCTCTCTTTCAGAAAGTGCCTTTGCAAGCCCCTGGATAAGGTGTGCTTTCCTACTGCTCTGCTAAATCACATTCCTGCTGCTCCACGGCGGCAGCAGCGCTGTGCTGCTGACCTGCACCTCTCCGCAGGGTGAGGCTTCAGTAAGAGCTGTAATTCTCTTCCAAATCAGCTCAAGTACATCCTCTCCATAGCTCTCATCTTTAATAAAATCTTTTTCATAAGGTAGACTCTGCTTTCAAAACAGATGAAACTTTATGTATTTTTCAAAATGCCTCTTTGATACTCAGAGGAATGATTTTATTTTCCTTTTTTTAAGTTTAGAGGAAAAGTTCTTTAAGTAATGAAAGGTATCAGAATTCAAATAGTGTGGTCCTGATGATGTCAGTGTTAGGAAAAGGTGAGAAGACCACATGAAACTTGTGGCTCACACAAGCAGAAGCCTTAAATTACTTTGAAGTACTAAAAGAAGATTCATTTCTGATAACTACAGAGATAGAGTGCACATTTTTTGAGAATCGAAACTTCTCTGATGTAGATATTCCAAGCAAAAACTTCACATGATTATAATCCCCAGTAGCATTGTCCATAATTAACAATGCTTTACAATATATTTATGGAAAAAAATATTAATACGGAGTATCTCACTTCAATAGTACATGAAACTAGAAAAACAAAATAAAACAGAAGATATAAGCATCCTACTCTAGAGTACGCAGTCAGGCTTGGCAGTGTGTAAGCAGAGCATTCTGGCTAGAAGGATGCATTCTCCTTGAAGCTGTTTGTGCAACCTACTTATCAGAAGAAAGAGATTTCCTAGAGATTTCCTTTAATTAGCTGGAACAAGCCATTAAGTAAAACAAACGACTAAAACCATAAGTATATAAGCTCTTTGAGAATAGTTTATACTGAAACACATATATAAATATATATATATCTCCTAAAATTCAGTATGGGAATGGTCAGGTCCAGTAGTAACCATTTCTGCATAAACGGTAATGTTTTTAAGTGTCTAGGAAAAGAAAAGCCTGCAGTCTGTCAGTAAAGATAAAGAGCGCAAAGACGCAATCCATGATAATGTGGTTTATGTCCCTCACTTTACAAGCTTCTGAAAGGCTCCACTTATCTTTGTGGCAATTAGGGGTAATCATCACTGCCAATTCTGTATTAGGTCATTAATATGATGCAGTGGCCTTTCCAAAAAATTTGAATCAGATGAACTTTAAGCAGCTATTTTTCTTTGACTGCTTATGGGAGTAGCCACTTTCCAATATGATTTGAATATGAATTGTGCGGTGCACTTCCACTGGCTTACGTAAGGCAATAGATACAGTTCTTCTATTAACCATAATGAGAATTGCATGATTCATTCCTCTCGCACCAGGCTAAAATGTACCCCTGCGGTTCTGTACTATGTATATTGACTTGAATGAAGCTTTGTATAATAAGATTTAAATTGTAATGAGTCATTATGTCAACCTCTCTTTGCTGGTATTTTACATAGTAAGTCTACTGCATAGCGTGCAGTATGCTACGACAGGAAATCCTAGGAAATATGATAAGCCAGCAGTGGGTAGCTATACAAAAACTATTATGAAAAGTTCTGACAAAATCCTGCCCTGATGTTGGTTTCAAAAGGATGATGGGTTTTAGTGCACATCTCCCAGCCGTTATCAGTCTAAGGTTCATTCCTGAATCCATCACATTTCGATATATGTCCTCATTTTCTGTAAGCATAATGAGACAGACTTGTTTATATGTGTTTGAGGAGAGAAATGTCAAAGTTTTTTTTTCCAAGGCTGTTTAAACATTCTCACACACACACAGAGCAGTTTCCTAATAATCCTTTTATCAGCCTGAAACTGAAATAACTTTCTTCCTTGTGAGGATCAGTTATTGAAAATTACTTATTAATAATTAGATGCTGACAATGATTTCATTAAAAAATAAGCAGAGTCCTGAAGAGCTTTTGATTTTTTTTTTTAATTGCATAACATGTAGAGTGAAAACAGAAACTACTTTGCTTAGAACTGGGCCTCTAATTACCTGAATTAAAAGGATCTCTGGATCAGCATTTTCTCTCCATTTTTCTGCGTATACTGGTGGCATGTTATCAAATACCTCTGAAACCTCCAGGACTGTCTGGGACTGAAAGTGAGATGGAAAAAAATAATTTTGTGCTGACTTTAAAACATTTTGAAAATGCTAAAAGAAAATCTTTAGTTCTACAGTAATAAGGGAATAGCTATTTTATGCAAAACCAAATGTAAACCAGTAACTTTTCTTCTTACAATCGTTACCTAAATAGGACCCAAACACTGAAATATGCCAAGAGATACCATTTTGTGTCCAATGGTTTTGACAGGAAAACCTTGTTAATCTCTACAAAAATTAAATTGATTCTAAGCCAAGGCTGTGATCTCTAGTGTTTGCTTTTCAAAGGCAGAAGATGATACACACGCACCCCCATCTCTATATATCTGCATTCATCTATGTATCACTAGTCTCCAACTGGTTTCTAAATTCAAATATTCCTTATTTAAATATCCACAGGAATTATGAACACCATTTGCTTCTGCTGCACACTTCATGTCTAAGAATTTATCATCAGCAATCAAATTATTTAACATCAAGGGGAGTAGCTTGGGCGAGAAGGACCAGAAGACCGAAAACCAAAGAAAGGACAAAAGAAGCTTCTCACAGTCCGTCACAGCAGCTCTTATTACTCTCATATTTTGCACTCTTGCTACACCAGAGAGGTAAAGTGAAAGCTATAGAGAAAGCAAATAATAACAGCTAATATCTCATGTCCTTCCTCCTTCCCCCCATACCCTATGGAATAGTGCCAGTAAAAGGACAGCCCAGTTGCCCTGCTGTTCCTTCCCTCTCCCCCTCAGCAAACTGTTACGGGGCATAGATTGGGCTGCTGGTCTTGTTTTGCTGGGAGATCTCCCCGCTCTCAGTAGTACGTGAGCACTAATTGTGCTGGGCAGCTCTGCCTTGGCGAGCAACTTAAAAATTATATATGAAATGGAATGGGAATCCCAGAGAAGCTGAGCACTAGACATCATTAATTCCATTCTTTGTAGATAATTTTTTCTCAGGTGAATGATACTCTTTGCTTCTTACCTGAATAGACTAGAGAGTTTTTTTTCTAAGCCTTCTGCACTGTTGTATCAAAAGTACTTAAAAAAACATTTTCTTACCTAGATATTAGTCAGAAATTTACTGTGAAATTTAGAGAAAAAAAGTTTAATATGGTAGAGAATCAAATATCTACTTTATACTCAATCTAAATCTAATGACTCAATATCTTGCTAGTTAGCTCTATTTGTCTTCCCAACAGCATCTTCATTCACAGGAAAAATATATATATATATATATTTTACTTCTTTTGTATCTTAAAGAAAAAAAAAACAGGATTGTAGATGTCTCATTTTTTCCATATAGGATTATAAATTGCTTTAAGTTTTTTTCATCTTCAGAATGTCCAGATGGAGAATAGAGCTAAACAATTGTACAGGGGATGGAAAAATTCTTGCCAACAAATAACATAATAATCATGCCTTTTTGTTCATATTTCATTACAGGGAAATCATTTTCTTGTCTAATTTTCAACTGTATCAACAATAATGTAAAACATACTGGTATTAAATGAAAGGTCATCAACATACTTGAATGCAAATGTACCTATCAGTCCATTTTTATTTTCGTTATTTTTTTTTCTCCTGAAGTGAATGAAAAACCTTTTTATCATTCTGTTCTCTGCAGTCAGTAAAGCTATATTGCTATACATGTACCCTGGTAATTAAGTGCAACATTCCTATTTTTTTTTGTTACTGTTTTCTTGGTGCTCATGGAAAAAATTTACAAAGTGGAATACACAAGGTTCCTTTTCAACACTACTATTGATTTCCTTTTGTCTTTTAACAAACAGACAGCAACCTGTACACAACACGGAAAAAGCAAGAACCAGCTAATACTCAAACTGGAAAATCTTCTGTTTCTTATTTTTCAGTTAATGACTACAATAAGCAACCCAAAAGCCAGCAGCACCCCAATGCAAAAGGATTTTTTTTATTCCTCAGGCATCAATGAGCTGGTCAGTAGTGTTTAGGGTTTTGACTCTTGAATCAAAAAATTAAGAAATAAATTTAAAAGCGAATACTATAGCTTTTTTCTTACCTTACTAAAGGTAAGGTCTAAAGGTCTCCAGTCTAAATAAATTAGATGAATTTAAGTGCCTTGCTGAAACTGGGCTGTAAATGTACTAATCCAGGCAGATAGGGAAAGTTAAACATGGATTAACACCATGACTGCAGCCTGGGTATTCAAGGAGGGATGTGCCTGTCCATACCCTGTGCACAGCCTCGCAGGATGACCAGTGAACACGTTTCGTGGCATTTTGGGCCCCCACATTTGAAAATCCCCTCTTGTCATAGGAGCCCCTCTGGGAGGCTGTGTGGAAAGGGCCAGCGGTACCTGTGGTGCTACCGAGAGGCCATGGCCACGGCCCCACACCTCTGCTTTGGGGCCAGGGTCCCCACGACCCTCTGCCTCAGAGGCAGCTGCCGGGGCTGCCCCTCAGCAGCTCTGCAGCCCCACGGCCGTGAGCGACCCCAGGTGCACACAATGAGGGAAGAGCTACCTGTGGGTAATAACAACCACCTGGTTGTTGTTATTAGCTTACCAGCTTAATTAATAACAGCTGCTTTGATGGACATCGGCTGTGATCTGTGTCTCTGCCAGCGTGACTGGGGAAAAGGAAATTTTCTCAACTTGGAAAAGGTGATTAGAGGGGAATTACCTACTGCAAAGTCCGCTCTGGGGTTGCGGAAAGAGCCTGTGTTTAACCGTGGAGCAGTAACTTGGTTTCCTGAGCACACGCGCACATCTATTAGCTTCTACAGCAGTAAATATCTTATCCTTTTATTAAGATCCTTATGAGCCTTCGGCCCAGGTTAAGTTCAAAAGGGTCGTGATCTTCAGTGTTTTGACAGTGCAAAAGATTCTGTGTTCCATGTTCTCTTCCTTTTAAATGTAAGCAGAAGGCTACATCATCAATAGACATTGACAAATAGACAACTTATGTACAGTTTTGCCAGTGCAAATAGTCTAGGTTTTAGTTTTGAATTTGTTGCTTGTTATATATGATCTCTCTGCAGAAAAATTATTTCTACATAATAAAATTCACTTCTTAAATACGATCTGAATAATGCCTTTACATTGTTTAATTACATATTGAATGGTTTTCTAATAAGTAGTAGGAATGACTTATATTGGTCCTCTGCTCACTTATGATTTTCACATTAACATTTGCAAAACAGGCAATGAGGAATAACATAAGTTGAAATTATACATTTTGGCAAACATTTTCATTAAATAAGAGCTTTTTATTACTCAAAATAAAATGTTCTCATTTAATAAATGTGTCCAATAAACAAACGCACTATTGCCTCTCATGTCTTTTGTGTAACAGTTTTGTATAACAGAATTTCACTTTCTACACTTGTCCCTAAGGCCAAGAAAGAGCATGGCTTTATGTTGCTGATGTGCTGTGTTTCATCAGGTTATGTCTCACTATATACATGTTATTTTAGATCTAAGCAGACGTGACAGAAGGTAACAGACTATATTGTGCTGCAATGTCAGCCTGTGCACCAGAAAGATTAGAAAATGCAGCACTGTAAGCACATTGACTGGAAAGCAGAAAACAAACATAGGAACATGTAGTTTCTTGACAGGAAGTCAAATAATTGGAGTGCACATGTTCCTTCATAGCAAAAAAAATAAAAATAAAAAAAAAAAATAAAACTATTACTGTCCCTATATGGAGAACAATAGCGGCTGGCTTCTCTTCTTGGTTTGGCAGCAAGTGATTATCACTTTCAATAGCCCTGTGAGCAATCCTTCATTTCCTGGAGAACAGGTATCATCCAGTAACTACACTGCATGTACTGGGAGAAGCATTGATCAAGCATTGCTTGATTTAGCCCAATTTAATCCTGCATGCAGTTTCATGAATTAAAACACTAGAATCAGTTTCCCTTTTCTGGATTTGATTATCATTGTTTGTTTTTGGCATGTGACTCCTATTGGCTCCAGTTGGCATATGCCCTGGTAATAAGTCTGCAATGGCTATTATGGTTCTACATATTATGGCTCTACATCGCTTTGACCACAATACAAGAGGTTGCACTTACTTATTGAAGACTTTCTTCTTGTAACTGGACTGCAAAAATGTACTTTAGCAGCGCTAAAGCCATTCCAGGAATAAGACTTGATCCCACTCTCAATTATCCACATTTCATTAAACACCTGAGAAAAGGTTGAAAAAAAGTTAGGACATCCAGACCTGAGATTAGCTAGTAAATGTTATCAAGGATTTCACTTTTTTCTTTCCCCTAATATAACAAAAATTAATGCCAGCAAGTGTCTCACCTTCATGATTGCCAAACTGTGTTTTATAGACTCCATTATCAGTCATCTTAATTTCACTATATTTCATAAAAAATGCAGAGGAGGGCTCACATATCAGAGGAGGATGCAATACCGGTGTTGTCATGCGGAACAACACTGTCTTTAAAAGTTATTAAAGCCAGTCAGTGGGAGAAGGGAAATAAAATCAGGTCATCTTAATTCCTGCCCCTATTTTATTTTCATTGTCATTAGCTTTTGGGAATCATCAACCTTATCCAACAATCGTACCTGTATTAGCTCTCTCACTTGATAATTACACGTCTGCTAAACAAGCTAAAGTTTGCCTGTAGAACTTTTTAATTGGAAACTTTCTCAAATTTTTTCAGGTAGACTTTTTTAGTAGAATCTCTTTTCACATTAATTCAGAGCAAAGCGCAGTGAATTAACAATACCTCTTACCACACCAAATGAACCACTGAATGGTAAGGATATAATGAAATATGTGAATCTGGTGACTGTAGTCATTTCAGTGTGCTTGGGATGTAGGACACTTTCTAACAAACTAGGCATTTTGGTCTGAAATTAAAACGGAAGATAATCTTTGACAGTAGTAGCCCAGCTCTAACTATGCATGAGTGTCCACATGTGTTCCTAAGCACACTAACGTGGATGACAGCACTCAAGGCAGGGCAATCGAGTGTAAGTGGATGAGAAAATGGAAATACAGTGAATAACCTTAAGGATTGAAGTGTATCGGAGCCTTACGGTAAGTGACGGGGGCTGCTGTCAGTTACTGGAAGAATACCTCTATAGCTGCTCATGAAATAGCTCTGTGAGGTTTCAAGGACAACGTGAAGAGCAGATGGTGGAGAGGTTTTCAGGTTTTAATATATTGGTATAAAGAAAAGCCAGGCTGTAAAATCTTTCGACTCGCAAGCATTCTTCTGCTCTTCTGGGTCTCCAACACTCATCTATCTGGTATCTATCTGCTTATTTGGGATATCCATTACTACTAAGTGATATACCTGAAACAAAGGGAATCATTATGCAAAGGCGTTCACAAGTTTGTTGGTTTAGCGTAACAGTGGGGAATCAGACAGAATGACCTGGGAGATAGGAATGAACTGTTAGCCAGGATGAGGAAAGCAATGCGGGAGAGGAATTTAGATGAGAAAAACCCTGAAATAAGGCAGCTCCTGTTTCCTTCACCAGGAGGAGAATCTGTACGGTTATTTGCAAATACTTAGAACATTATCAAGGAAAAAATTTCTATGAATTTGTGCTTTGGCTTACTTATAAAAACACAGATAGGTTTGTGGGCTTTTAAAAAATATTTCTTTTAAAATTTCTGATTCCCCTGAAGAAATTACAGAAAGTCCTGTTTACCCAGTGACTTGGGAAGGCAGTATTGGAACTCTTACACTATGGAGAGGGTATCAATCAGCACTGCCTATAAACTCCGTGGCATCACTGCTGTGCTAGCAGTGAGCCCTCTGACCTTACGAATCTGTATTAATTTTCAGTTTTTGAGACATGAAAACTTTTGAATGTTGAGACCTGAAAATTTTGCTGTAGCAAAGCCACATTCCACAAAATTATCTATCCCCTTTACAAATGGAAAAGAATTTAGCAGTTTTGATTTTACAGTTTTGAGAGTTACCTAATATGAGAAAACCTTCCAATTCCAAGTGTGCAGCATTGTTTTAGGCACCCTCTTGAGGCTGCTAACTAAAGCGTTATGAGAGGTGGCACTTAAAGACGAGAAGCTGGATTTGGCTTGAGGAAGGAAGCAGTTTCATCTCCAGTCTACTGACATCCACGGAAGAGTGTCAGATGACTCGCGTGTCAAACACCCGCTCAGGCGCTTAAATTCATACGCTACTATTTACAAATCCTGACCAGGCTTCATGCTAGATAATAACTGAAATCAGAATTCCAGACTTCGGTTTAAGTAAGGACATAAGCAGGCTTTGTGCCTGAGATCTTAGAGCAGAGGAGGGCAAAGCAATAACGCTCAGTGACTATGAGGAAATTGAACATTTGTGCCACAGGCTCCATTTCTTGTTACTGTGGCTTTTGTGTGCGCAGACAACACTGCCAGCAAATGAAAAACAGTCTTACGTTTCTCAGCAGCATCAGCAAGTCAGATGAGAGAGGAGAGAAATATGTTGTCTTCCTGAACATACAGGAAACGCTTGTCAGAGAGAGAAAAGGAGAAAAACGGGAAATGCTGTAGAGCAGGAGGAGAAGGGGAAATTCTGACTGGTGACATGAGATCCTTGGGGACATTCACTTGCCATCTACCTTTATCAAAAAGGGCAGGAAAAAAATCCAATTTAATGACTATGTGAAGAAAAAACTGCAACCCTACAGCAAATTGTCATCTGCCTATGAATCTCATCCAAACTGTGAATTAAAAGCATATTCTGTTAAAACACTTCTTAGCCTTTTGATCACATGAACATGTTAAAAAAATGGAATGTTTTAAAGCTTCTGCACCATTTTTTTGGCTTGCCTCTTGCACACATACACACAGAGACCAAAATGAAATCAAGGAAACAAACAGTACCTAGATTACGTCCTGCTCACAGGTTCCTGTCTTTATATAGCAGTTGCTGTTAGGGGGATAAGGTCTGGAGGCGAACACAAAATACCCACCGTCTAGATCCGACTGCCTTGATTTTGCCTCTTGTTCTCCCTCCTTCCCTTCCCTCATGCAGTCTTGGACTATACTGAGAACTTCACATAATCACTTGTTGTCACAGATAACTGCAACAAGTACAGTGCAATCCTTCCCCTTACTGAGATGGAGACCCAGAATCTCTCCAGCAGTAAATTTTCTCTTTTCTATCGAGTCATGGAGACATAAATGGCAGAATTAGGCTTTTAGTCTTGTTATTTCTTAAATGTACCTTATTGCATCTGAAATGCCCGCTAGAAGTGTTACACAATTCTGAACTTTGTGATGACTCTGGGATTAGTCTTTATTTCTTTTAATGTATGTGTCCCTTTGCACAGAGATGCTAAAATTTGTAACTGTATGCATTTATGTGTTTTTAATTATCAGACCCCCCTTATATAATCATTTTGAACTCACATGCAGTGAAAGAAATGAATTTGGCCTTGACATACAGTTCCCTGTTTTTGGCAGGGATGTTGATTGGCCTCTGCAGGAACCGGTTGGTTGAAGGTCCCCAGAGCCGCTTCACTCGCTCTGCTCTCCTCTGCTTCCCCTTCCTGGTGGTGCCGCCCATGCTGGTCTTTAGTAGCCACTGCCATTTTAGTATAGTATAGAGTTTATAATACAATATGCTATAAAATACTGGCATTTTTTAAACATTTGGTTTAACATTTTAAACATTAACACATTAAGTGCCTGAGTCTCCCTGGTGTACTGGAGCATCAGGTTTAATTAGGTGACAAAAATAGACACTGGAATCTGGTTAATAGCCTCCAAAGCCAATCTTAATTGGGTTATTAGTTGGAGCTTAAGGAAAGAATTTTATTCAGCCACCAGTTTAAACTTTTTTTTTCCCTATGTAAACTTAAGAATGAAATAATTATACAAATAATACACAAAATCAATAATGTGATCATCAATGAGCAATAAATGTGTGAGACAGTATTATTCTTCTGGCACTGGTTAGTTGCACAGAATTCCTCTATATCCATCAGAGTAATTGTTTGTTCCAGTTATTATATTCATTCAAATGTATGAGAAAGCAAACCAGTGATTTAGTGCAACCCAGAAGTACTTAGTGCAACAGTTTAAACAAAGCATGGTTCTCTCCATATATAATTCATGTTTATTATAAATGTAAAGAAAAAATGCTCTAGCAGTATGTGTAAACTCAGCTACGTAAATTCCTGTTGTCTTCTGAATGTAATAAACACAATGTTTACCTGGAGAAATAATAAGAAAGAAATTTCCATCACTGAATACATAATTTCCAGGTGAGTCAGCCTTGCTAAAAGCATTCTACAAACACCGATTACTTCTTTCCGAACTAAAGTACCTCATCTAGTATTTAAAAGTCTATCTGGACTCGCTGCGTTGTTCTTAGTATGCTTGACACATCCACCCCGCAAATCTTCAAGTGGATCTAAAGTGTGTCCTGGATTATTTCTGTCTAGGGTAGAACTCATTTAGAGCATGCAAAATAGTGCGACCCTAGACAGACAGGAACACACACACACACACAAACTTGCTCTTCTTTTATTAAGCTTGCTGTAATTCATGTAGCTTTCAAGTACATAAAGGGCATTTAGGTCTGCTGATTCTTAAAGACCTGAGTGGGAGATTGAGGTATAGTTCGGACTGAGCCTAGTAATATGCCAATAGTTCTGTCAAGTTTTGAATTTCTGGTTCAATCCACTTCATTAGCTAACCCTCTTTCCCAGCTGTGAGCCACTGTGTAATAGCAACAAACTTCCTCTCCTTCCAGGACTTCGTAAGGCTTTCACTGGGTAACTTAAACTTCTTTCTTATCATAATAAAATTAGAAAATCTCTTGGGCTTGTCTCTGAATTATATATTCACCATATAACTCTGATATGGGATACGTAAAGTTCTCGGTACACACTGCTAATCTAAACACCATTCCAATTAGTAACTTGAACTCAGACTCCTAGCGTGCAATGATTTATTACGAAATGTATCAGACAAAAGCAACACAGTCCAATGCATGGCCCATTTTTTTCAGTGGCTTCAGCCAAGTAATAGGTCCAGAAGACCAAGGCACTCAGATACGGTATGTAAGAGTGACTGTGAGTGTATATAAATCCCTGAAAACCACAATAGCAGCAGACCTTGTTAAACCACAATTTTCATTTCAACCTACAGCACCATCTGTTTAAAAATAAATTCAAAATCACTAAGGATTTAAGAGTTAGTACAATGCCACACTGCGTATAGAGAAAGTATGTCATGTTATGTCTGTATGTACACAAGAAAATCAACCTAAAATATCTAATTTTAACTTGCTAAAATGCAGAACCCCACACAGACCACAGAGCATAATCAACCAGAAATCAGAAATATTCTGGATATCAGAAATGGCCAAACATCATCCAATTACCCATGTAGATAAGCTATATGCTTTTGGAAATAAAATAGTTACAGTGTTAATTCTTGTCTGCTTCTTTGCCTGCAACATCTTCAAAAAATAATAAATCTGATTTTGAAATAAATAAGGTTTCAACTTTTCTTATACTGTATTATAATTCTTGGCAGATTAGACTTGGTAAGACTCTTAGCATTTTACATCTTAAAACACAGTCTTTAAATAAGCTTGTCTTTGCTGACCTGTCACCTATAAGTTATTTGCAGAGAACTTTGATTAAGTAGCATTAACTAAGTCTTTTCCTTAAATGATTTAAAATGTAACTTTAAATAGGTCACTCTTTTTTTTTTTTAAGAACTTTCTGTGTGACTTTCCTCAAATCTCTGCCCTACACCCTGTCGTAATAGGCAAAGCCCCATCCGCTTTTGCTAGGGGTGGCCACCTTTAGTGGCAACCAAGTCTGTCTGTTTGGTTGGCTAGATTCCTACCAAGACTGCAGAGCTTTCACACTGACCCACCGACTATTGGAAATAATATTGTATTTTATACTGAAGGCATCTCCTCCCTCCTCGGTGCCTTAAATAATTTGTTTTGTAGAAAACACTACAACCTTTTGCAATCCTATTTAGGGATTGATTGAGGTACCCCCTCCTAATCTATGGCTCAAAATGGAAGATTTTGTATTATTTTGTATTACATGTAACACATTATTACATGTATTATTACTATAGTTTTGTAATTATTTTATTACAAAATTATTATTTTGTAATAACACATTATTATGTATTATTATATTATGTATTGTTATTATAATTATACATATATTATGTATAATTCATATTTGTATCCAAATAATCATCACAGACAGAATTTGATCACTATTAAGCAGGGGGAAGCATTTAGGGATGTATTTAAAGAGGCAGGTAAAATCCCTGCTCCAAGGCACTGTTGCCCTAGAGTTGAAAGGCGCTGGTAGAGCTGCGAACTTTCCTAATCACAGCATCTCCTGAAAACCACCTGTTAAGACAGGAGGAGTGAGCGATCACAGAATTTCATTAGCACTCTCTTACCTTTGAGACCTGCACATACAGCTCAAATCTGCCATTTCTGGCTTGTTCCCTTAGGTCTGGTACTTCGTTCTATTAGGTAACGCACTGGCGAGTAACCTACAACAAAAGAAAAACTACCAGACATACTTAGTTACTAATAAACGACACGTTTTCTCTTGGGATATTTTCAGTCGACCTTTTTTGATCTTGTTAACTAAATAAGGGGTCGTTACTAGGATTGCCTTAGATGCAGTAATTGTTTAAACATGACATTTAGGCTTGGCTCAGGGATGAGATGCAGCAAGGCACCTTTTTCCTTCAGTGATCACGGTCTTACCTTTCTTCCCATCCTCCATTTGTGTAGCTGTTTCTACACATATCTTGTACATAAGCACCTCTGTAAAGGATGCAGCAAATTTTCTGCCTGTAGGAAGTTTGAGCTATTAAGAAGACTAGCACAGCACTAATAAAATCTAAACACTTATAGTCAAATCTTATTCCTGATGCTGCTAAATGGGACCTTGCAGTTTAACATAATAGGCAATTTAGCATATAAATGTGCCCCATAAAAGTAGGATGTTGGCAGTGCAGAACTATAAATGTTAACCTTTGGGCAAGCTGTTACAAATGTGCTATGGGCTCTTGCAATTTTAATGAACTTGTTTGCACATATGAGGTTTATTTGGTACTAAACACTGGGATACGTATACCCACTAGGAGTAACACCTTCGGAAAAGCAGCCTTGTGGGACTTCATCATGAAGGAGTGGCCTGGAGAATTTGTTAGCTGATGTACTTTAAAACATTGTCATTCTGAAGCTGTTATCAGACGTTCATATCAGTACGCAAGGATGAAGATCATTTTTCCCCTGACACGCATGACTGAGAAACAGTAAGTAACTACCCTAACACAGTGTTAGAGTATTTTATAATCAAAAAAAAAAAGTTTGTGGTCAAGGGGTTAATAATATCCTGGACAAATACAGATGAACATGATTACCCCAAGTCACTATTTCTGGTGAGCTCCTAGAATGGAAGAGGATGTTAAAACAGAGAAGCCTACAGCACCTTCAAGTCTAGATTAGGACTAATCTTCACGTAAACCCCTGTGACATGTTGTTAAAGGTAATTTTTTCTGCTATATTAATGTCTAAACACCCCTCAAACCCAAGTAATTCTCCAGTGCAAACAAATTAAGTTGCCCCATTTGAGGGATTGTTTGCAAAACTCCAAATTTTGGGGAGATTTGCTGGCTGTGAGCACAATATGCATGATCCAACCTTAGTGGTTAGTGTTTTTCAGTCCAGTTCTCTCACAATTTGGCTTTGGTAGACCACTTAATTCCAAAGCAGAGTTATTCAGAGCTACTCTTCCTTTCAAGCTGTGAAATTCATCTGAGAAAGATGAAATGTAAAAGAAAAAAAAAAGAAGAAGAAGAAAAAAAACCTGTCTGACTTCACTGCCAATTTTTTTTTACCTTACACTCTGTGATTGCCTCTGCAAAGTATCAGGTTTTCAGTTTGCTTTCACACTGTTTAATAGTATGATGTCTCCTGAAACATACATTGCTATGAACCTTTTTGCTTGCTTATTCCTTTGTGCAAAGAAAAAGTATTCAATGAATTTCTTTTTCTTGGTTATGAGGTTCTTTTTCTTTAGCTTATCTACAAATAAAGCACGGAATCAAGGTTGTGAAGAAAACATACGCAGAAAAGGATACTTACAGACATATCTTCTGTCTCTAGCAAGGCACTTTGTTCTTCATTGTGAATATATTCATATAGGCATCAATCTGGAAAACAGTCAAGAAATAAAGCAAAAAAGTAATGAGGATTTTCATAAAAATGTAAATTATTACAAAGTCTAGGAAAATTATATGTATATATGATATGGGGTGTTAAAACATAAAAGATATATGGAATATGTAGGGAATATAAAGTCACTGAAGTTCACAGCCAGTCATAAAAGCCTCTGTAATGTTCACTGTGCAGAATGGTCTATTCACTTTGGGTCCAAGAGTGTTAGAAAATAATTTGTTAATTGTTTAGTGTTTACTTTTTTTTATAAACTTTGAATTTACTATTTAATATATAAACTCAAAATAACAGTTTAATCTGTTTTTAATGTACAGATCCTCATGACAGCTGGACAACTTTTCTACAGCTGTTTCGCTGCACAGATCTATTTAATGTTTACTGAAGTTTGTAGGAACATATCTAGGGGACGGAGGCCTTCCCATGGGAAGTGGCCGCAGGGAGCTGAGCTTAAAGAAGATAGCGGATACTCCCTGAGGTAAAGGAATGTGAACAGTAGTCCTTGAACAGCAGACATGAGAAAGTTGGGCGAGACAGAACCTTGATTAAGCTTGTCAGTAAGAAAGGACTGGTGCGCAGACCTATGGTGTGAATACACGCCGTTATCCATGACCAACCGAATGCGGTAGAAATGCATGGATAGTAGCCTGTGACCAATCGTAGCTGTACGCGGGTAGAGAGCTTGCTTCTGCTTGTGTATATAAGTATGCTATTCGGGCTAAATAAAGGATTCGCGGATCAGGATCAGGATCTAATTCACATGGAGTCTGCGTCTGTGATCCCCTCCCGATTCCTTGGGCCAGCAAGAAGTTTCCAACAGAAGTTCTCAAAGGGGGCAGTGAATATTTTGGGGTTTTTTTTTTGTGTATTTCAGTATAAGGAAACTTTAAGGCTCTGTTTCCTAATTCAAGTAAGCAACCTATCAGAAGGCATCCTCCAGCCTCAAGTGAAACTAAAAAATAAACCCATGATTTATATTGCTTTAAAAGCATTCACCACCTGCCTGGCAATGATTTTTGCAGTTCCATTTTCTCTCCAGCATCCTTCCCCTCCAAACTAGGAGAATTAGTTCATTTAAGGAAAAGAATTCACGCACTGGCATTGCCAGTTACTGGGTTACAGGACAAGCAGCAAACGTGTCTGCCGAGGGGTGGAGGGTGGCAAGGCTCCTGTTACAGCTATTTTTCTTTCTTTTCCTCAGTTAAAAGCACTGCCACGTTCTTCGTAGTGGTGCAAAATCTCCTGAGAGTAGAAATAAGCAGTGTGACCATTAGGGCTCAGATACCATATTTCTTGTTTTTTTATTGTTTCTATCAATAGCTGCAAACAGAGATGCTGAAGGATATAACAAGTAAGAATAACCAAGAGAATGAATGTCCTCTAGTTCTGACATCACGTATTTATAGGCAGGAGTGTAGAATTATTCCCAAGTAACCTGAAAACAGAGCTTGCATCTTCCTTTTCTGCTTACAACAGGAGTTCCTGGCCTACTGGTTGACTAAGAATGAATTTGGGGGTACCATTTTTCTTGGAAACCAGATAAAACTTTTCTGTAGCCTCCATCCGGTCAATTGTTCTGCAGAGACTATATTGTTTGAGTAAAATATATACTTTTCCCTTGGGTAGGAGTACAACCAGGAAACATGAGTGCTCCTAACGTATCTATATGAATCGTGTGGTAGTGTCTAGCTGGTTCATATAACCATGGTTTCGTGCTCTTGGCAACCAAAGTTTCACTAGATACAAAGGCCGGCAGAGACCCTAAGCATCTGCTCAGCAGCTGATGACTAGGCTGTTCAAATGTCACTTCTACCTGTAAGATAAACACCCTGGACTGTTTCAGTGACCGCCCAGGTTGCACATTAGTTGAATCATCTGGAAAATGCCCCAGGAAGCACTTTGAATTTGGGAAGTATTCTATTACTTTCTTGAATATCACTGAACATTAAAAAAAACAAAAAGCAAGGATGTGTCTGAAAACCAGTGGTGCAATCTTCATTCAATTAAAAAAAAATCACCATACTGCAAATAAATTGATTTAATGGAACTACCATTACAGTACCCTAATACATATGAGTATCACTACATGCTCTGAAACATGGAGCATTTAAGAAAAGATCCTCACTTGCGCGGTTGGTTGCGTTGGATGCTCTGTATTCTGTCACTTTACAAACTGTTAAATATATCCTTGCAATTAATTTTCTGTAGAAAATAACTAGGGTAAAATATTTGCAAAACTGGAAACAGAAAAATCCTTTAAGTCATTAATATTGAAAAATGTTCAATTCATTTAAACTTGGCCTATGAAATGTACAGTTGGGTGCTTTCCAATTGAAATTCCTTAGTTCAACTTAATCAAATCTAAGGGTGCTAAGGTGATTATCTGTCTTCTTCTAAGTTCCACATTGTAATAAAAGTGGTTACAATACAAAGACAAATTTATTACCAGTACAATGATAGAAATAGGTAAAGAATAAGCAATTTATGGTGGAATTTTCCAAGCATACAGTATGTGTTGCAGTGGAGGTTAAAATTCTCAGCTTTTTAAATAAAGTTAAACTTAAGGAGATGAGAAATAGGTCTTGTAAATACAAGGGATGGAGCAGACCTTACCTCACAAACACGACACTTATTGCCTTTGTGCATCTGTATTCTTGTACAGCAGATGGGGTTTCATTCTTTTGGTGTTATTCCAGTAATGCTACAAGTTGTTTGTCAGACACACATTTTCTGAATGATATATAAAACATATATGTAAAAATTCACAGGAAGATTGAGGATGATAGAGCTTCAGTGTTAACATGCATCCTTAGAAAGCATGTTGTAGAAAACTGATATAATTCAGATTTCAAAATCTATCAGGTTTTGTTGTTGATCTGCAAAGGCATTTTCTTTTTTTCTTTCTTTCTTTTTTTTCTTTTTTGGTTACCTTAAAGGAACAGATTTAACAAAGTCTCCAAAAACTTAGGTGGGTACCCAAAGTAGCGCTTTTCCCTCTTACTGAACTTAGCCATTTTCTGTTTTAAACATGTATTAATAACAAAATGTAGACACAAAATGAATCTGTATGATTTCATACTGAGGCTCGTAGGAAAAACAATCAGTGAAACAGCCTGTACCATGAATGACACATTAGCTACTGAATTAGAGACGTAATTTCCTAAATCTGAAATTGCTGAATTAGAAGAATTAACCACTACATCCAGAGTACCGCTTAAGTCCAGCTGCATCACCGTTCAGACTAGAAACATCACCAGGCTCAACTACATACAGAACTGAATCTGCTAGACTGGGTATTACATCAAACCCACTACTTATGAATATAGAATCCTGCAATGACATCGTGCTCTGGACTGCTTACATCTTCGGTAAGCTTGCTTGTGTACCATTTCATTAGTGTGATTTTATATTTAAAAATCAGTATCTTTCAATGAGAAAAAAAAACCCAGCAACGACAACAACACAAAACTGACTTTTCAGAGCCATCAAAATATGTTCATTGAGATGCGTTCAGGAATATTGGTTAAAAAATAAATTGTTCTTAACAATGTGACAACTTCACTGTCAAATGTATCTCAGAGACTTATTTTCTAACATAACTTTATTTTTCCCCCCAAGAGCCGATAACCTGTTGCCAAGCTTTGGTATCTACTCTATGATAAAATGCAACCAAATACGTTCATTTTATTTATGTAAAAGCCTTGGTGAGATTGTACTTTTCAGGAAAAAATGTTTTGGAATGTGGGGGTCTCTGGGGAAGACATGAGCTCCCCGGCAGCAGGGAAGCCTGCTGCAGTTTAGGCTGCTTTTGCAAAAGCATATGGCAAGAGAAAGTTTTGGATAGGCATAAGTAAAAACGCTGAGGGTGTTCAAACCCTGGACAGAGGCACAGAGAGGCTGTGAACTCTCCGCTGCTGGAGATACTCAAACCTGAAGGGAAATGGCGCTGAGCAACCTCCCCAACACGAGCAGATGAGATGACGGCCAAAGGTTAACTGCAATCTAAAATAGTTTATGTTTCTGTGATTCTAAAGTGTTGCAGGAATAGAAAGATTGTTAGATTGTCTCTCCAGCTAATATTTTCGTATTAGTTACAAATGCTTCCAAGGGGTTACTTTTTCCAGGGGAATGGAATAATAAGTTTTTCTGACAAAACTACCCTTAGCCCTATTCCTCAAAATAGGAATTTGATGCCAGAAATATCATTCAGATACCACAAGACACAGGGTGATTGAAATGATTCCCTATTACAGATTTCTGAGAAGAGAAGCACAGCAAATACCATGTTTTCCCCACACTCCACATGACCTATTTCCTCGAGATTCAAATAAATGCTGTCACAACAATGAATAAACTGTTTTTCCGGAATGTGAGAAGTGCAATCTTTCCACATTATACTATCTCACTCTCTAAGGAGAAAAAAAAAAAGGATTTGCTTCAGTAAAGAAAGCATTCTGTTATATGACTTTCTCTTTTGTAGTTTCATATCTTATGTTTCAGTGGGCAAACTTTGCAAGTCAGATTTATATTCAGGTCTGAAGCTGTGTTTTGTTGCAGTAAAATCAGAGGAAGCAATGACAGATTGATCTATAGGAGAACAGGTGGGAACTGAGCAGACCTTATTAATCTTCTTCTTTACTTGGTGGCACTTATGTGCCTTTAATATACAGATAGAACTATATCTGTGGCATGTAGAGTTAACTTTAAATAGAATTCAGATTTCTAAGCACCAGATGCAATTGTTTCTGAGTGACTAACCTGCACTTTTTTGACAATATAGTGATTTCAGTAGCATCCCCACTCCCGTCTTCAGTGTTTTCTGCCCAGTTGCACAACATATAATCTGGATCCCCTTCTGAGACATTTCTTCCCACATTTTGCATCTAAGATAGTGTTCTGAATTCCCGCTGTGGAACAGAAGCCTCCAGGACTAAACTTCCAGGCTGCACAGGCCACTATCTATCTAAGGCATTTCGGCAGTTTTAGAGGATGTGGGAAGGCTTCATCTTCCTGTCGAAGTGGCTTTACTTCACTTTAAGGATTAAAGATTAATTGGACTACAGATAGGCTAGTTTAAGCGTGACACTGAAGTCTAATGGCTAGGAAAAGCATAGGAGAATCTGGACTTCTAGACCCCACTGCTCTGTGCATTTTACCTGGAACTGCTCCATGCAAAATACAGTCCGTGGAGCACAGGCTGGAGTGTCTCAACCGCCCATCCAAGGGACCTGACAGAAAGCTATTCTGCTTGCAAATGAGGTCAGTTATTACAAAGCTGACACCCCATAAACCACAGTCATCCATCACTGCGTATGCTAAACAGCTTTTACTTATATATATTTAACAGTTATATATATGTATATAACAGTTACATATTTAGCAGAGTATTAGCAAGCATTAACTACACCACACCATTTATTTCCTTCTGATTAGAGGGATATGGTGGTTTGTTATCCAATTTAGCATTGCAAAATTTGAGTGAAATTTTACTGTCTTACACAAAAATATACAGCCATGTAAATACAAGCAACCTTATCCTAATAGTCCATGAACCTTCATCCTGAGAGGAAGGGAATCAAACTGAAAGAGGTAATAAGGTGATGTAGTGGCTAGGAGGGAAAATCACCCCCCAAAATAACAGTTTTAAACTAGATGGGCTTCTTGAACTGCTCATCCTTGCACAGAAAAGCCCAGGAGCAGGGCAGAAACTGAAAATCTATTTAAGTCACTGATTGTTATTGTTGTCTTTCAGACGGAGTGTTGAAAAATGCATCTGCTGATGTAATACCATTAGAAGAATTTAACAAGTTTATGCAATAAAATTTAATTATCTATTTGAATGGTTCTCTATTTTTTGCATTTACATTATGAAAGTGCTATAAAGCCCATTATCTTAAATAAACTCCTAATTTTCTACTCACAGATACCACAGGAGTTGTTCTAGAAACAGCAGCACCAAAATGAACATTTCATTCACATTCTCCTGGATACAAGTCTTTGTATGCTCAAAAGCCGTGACCTTCTTGAAGCAACTGAAAAGAAATCATATTTTCAAACTAATGTTTTGTAGCCCCATAGCCCAGCAGTAAGGATTACCATAGCTAGTAACAGGACACAGGCTTTGGACTGCGTTTGCAAGGCATCAGGGCTGAGGCTTTTTAGGTTTTGTCTGAGCTTTACTTGCATCACCTGGAGCTCTATTTTTACTTGTTTTAGCTGCAACAGCACCAGTTTTTCTTTTCTAATGGCCAGGTGGCTATGCCCAATTTCTGTTAGTAATTTTCAGAGTACATCCACTGGTTTTATATGGTAATTGTAATTAGTAGTTTAGTTATTCTGTACAGAATGTGATATTTATATGCTTAACACAATAAAAATTGTGCAGAGGAATATAGGTGAGAGCAGAAGCCTTAAGCAATGGAGAAATGTTCAGGCTCGGGATGAAAACCGACAGGGCAGGGGCTGGCGCTGGAGATCCCAGGGCTGCAAGTAACTCACGAACTGCCAGGTAGAGGAATGAAGACCTGGAGCTGGTTTTAAGGGGAACAGAGGGTAGCAGACAAGCAGCTAACATATGTCAGACCTACCGTAAACTGGGATGCAAGGCAGAACTGCAGACAAAGAAAAGAACAAGCTGTAAAAGTGTATTAGAAAACAAAAACAACAGCAGGTGAATAGAAAGACAAGGAAGGAGAGGAGAAGAAAGAAGCCTTCAACTTCTCACTTCCCTGACCAAAGGACTTAACGTTAGCAACTCTAGGGGAAGTCCTAATTACAGTTCAGTTACTACAGATTTTCTTTGTTTTATCCAAAATAGCACCTGGCAACAAGAGTTCTCTGTAATCAGTATTAGAAATACTTCACTATTAATAGTAGTGTTAACATGGATTTGTTTCAGTATGAAGAGCAAAAGAAGTGTTTCAGATTTCAATGTGAGGAGCTCCTCGATGGATCTGCAGACAGTGTAAGGAATTCTGGTAGAGCTGAACAGAGGAGGAGGCAGCTGCAAAGCCTAGAATCTATCAATCATAACTACTTTTCTTCTTTTACTGGAAGCCTCCATAGAAAACAACAGAAAACTTCTCACTACTATGACTTTTGTTAGGTCCAAGCAAACAGCCTTTTTCTGCATTTTCAGTGGATTCATCATTTCTCAGTTCAGTTAACACTGTTATGGAATAAGCCTTTTATCATCTATCATACTTGTGCTTCCTAATTGCAAAAATCAAAACGAAATCTTGAATTAGCTAGAGAAATAGATGGCTATCCTCAACACACAGAAAAATAATCAATTCATTAGAGATTTTGTTTACGAACTCATAGGAATGAAGAAATGTAACAATAAAAAGGAAATCCTACCCTACTGTGCATGAAAGTCTATCAAAGCCAAAGAACTGATTTTAAATAGATGAGAAATGAGATTTTTTACTCTCAGATTCCGTTGATGTAACGTTCAAGCGAGATGTTGCGGAGTAACAACCACAGACAGTCACTCAGCAGCAAGAAATCTGTTCAAATGTCTATCAAAAGACACCTACCATTTTTTAGCCACCCCTAATAGCTCACGAGATGGCTCTATGGTCTGCATTAATGCTGCAGTTCATGAGTCTATTTCAATAGTATCTCTTTTCAAGATGAAGCACGCAGACTTGTTCTTCCAAAGTATCATCACTCATGATTATCCCTGAATGGGCCCTTGGGCCCTCAATTATAGTAAACACTGGTCAAGTGAGCAAGTGTCAGCTTGTTTATTTCATTAAAAGTTGGATCAATTATCACCCTTGGTGGCAACAGGCATTGCATTATGTCCAGATTACATTTTTCAACTTGTGTATGATGACTGTTAACCTAAATTAAAAACATGTCTTTTTATGAAAGGACACTGGCTTTGTTTCTTTTCTCTTTATAGCTTCTTTTTAGGGTTCTGATTCATTTTATTTTAAAAAGAATGGCATGCTTCAAGTATTATACATAAAGGCAACACAACACATATGTGTCTGCCAATCTCCCCTAAAGAAGAAAAAAGAGAAATAGGTATCTGTCCATCTATAAGGCAGATAGTTTCAAGGAACATCCTTAAAGTGATTTGTTTGTCATAGTCTGAACTATTCCTGCTCTCCCCTCCGCTAACAGTTGTTTTCTTTTTTTTGACTTTACTGGAGCAGTAGCACAGAAAAGAAGTCTTGGGCCATAACAATTTCATTTCACTTGCATAACAATACAATAGTCGGACGCTTTATCAAAACCATTAATATGCTACATGAGCACATGAATAATCAAAATTCCTTGATTATTCCCTCCGATTTCAGCAGGATTAATGCCAAAAGCTCTCCAACTTCCCAAATAAAAGCTTTCTTGTTTTCTGTGATAAATGAGAAACAAATCCTTGCCTGAACTTTTTTCATGGGCTGATTATTTTTGTGAGTTTTTTTTTTTCTTTGATAGACCCAAGTTCTAGGTGGACCAGAGGTAACATCAGTCCATTATCCGTGTGGAAGGGACAGCAGCACATTATAGAACCACAGAAAGGCTAACTCCCAATATCTGATAATCCCCGTGAAAATCTGCTTTTCCTGATGTGTTTGATTAGTTAGAGTTGTGATCTATTTCTGCTAAAATAAATCTGGGATGTGTGTTAATGACTGGTCTGGCTCTGTTTGAGGCATTTATTCGGTGATGCAGTGACATGTGGAAATAACCCTCAACAGGCTCTGAAGTACCTGCACGTACATTACCAGGGACTGCACGACAGCACTGGCACCTCAGAGAAGCAAAGAACCCTATTTTCCCCTTCTGCATTGGGCAATAGCAGTTCTTCCCTATCTTGTTTTCAGTAATGTGCAAAGTCACTATTAACATGCTTTATTTTGGAGCTCATTAAGAAGTTGTTTTAAATTTTGTGCAGAGTCTGCAACTTTGCAGCACTATGTAGACACAATCACACATGAAATTTGCAGTCTGGAAAAAAGAAATTTTGTTGCAATTTTAATCACCATCCTGTTCTCTGTTACAGCACTCTATCTTTCCTTATCCAGAAATAGATAGGAAAACCAAGAGAAACCTCTGTGTATTAAATAAAAAGCCAAATCCTTCAGTCCTCCAGTCTTACAAACTGTACTCCACAAGAACATTTTTATGCAGGAGGAATCCACAACTAGAGTAAAGGAAATCAATTATTTATGCTCAGCTTTTTGGATCATTTTGCTCTTCTTCAGAAATTCGACTAGAATGTAAAAGAGGAATAATTTTAAGTTAAGGAGTCTTAATGCTTCTCTGCTAGGAATTCCCAACTTTATTCATTTTCTTTTGCAAGCAACACAGTTTTGCTTTGAAATAGATTCCCCTTCAGGCTCATCTTCCCTCTTTGGGGAGCCTCTAAGGCAGTTCTAAGAGTCACTTTCTGCATATTCAGTAGGAGGAAAAAAATTATCTAATTGTAAATTTACTAATGCTGACAATAATATCTCTAAAATGAAAAGAGATTACCTACTAACCATTGCAACAGACATGGCTACAATGCTCCATTTAGCTGAACTAGATAAAATGCTGTTTATCAGCTGTGTGCAACCATTCAGAATAATCACAGCAGTTACGAACAGAAGAAAAAAGACTCAAAGAGGGCTGGAACTCTCTTTGCTTCTAACATAAGGTAGCAAATCCCTTCCTATCATTCTTAAAATTCAGAAGAGATACATGCCAGATTTTTGATGGCTAAATACAAAGAGTCAACATATAGCCTCAGAGTTGACTTTGAATCTTTGAAAACAATCTAAAAATCTAAATCTACAGAAAATGAAGTTACAGGCAGAGGTGCAAGTGATGGCGTGTTCACATCTGCAGAAAACTCTTTGCAGGGAATCGTGATTATTTCATGCAACCGCCCTTAATGCTTTGCTCAGGATTTCATCTGCCCTGGTGCTACCTTAGGGCCAGACCTGCTGAATAATCCCAGCCAGTTTTTAACCAGGCAACAACCCACCTGTGCACCGTGTAGCTATTCCTGTGTGATGTGTTATTTAGGGCTCTGTTTGTCGCACCATGGCTCTGGACTGTAATGCCTCCCCGGAGAAGGTGAACTGCCAGGTTTATGCAGGTACCTACACTGCCTTTCCCGGTTCAGGAATCGTATTTAACTAACCTCACAAAAGAAGAACACCAAGACCATTTTCCCCTCTTCCTACTGGATTACATCATTTGTTCAAGCAGCAGAGCAGCACAGAGGAGGATCTTGATTAATTATTTCCTTCTTCACACTCCCGAATAAGACTTTTCCGCTGTCATTCCTGTGGTCAACAGAAGCGCAGAAGAGGTGGGGTTAGACAGGAACTCTGGAAATCACCTGCTCCAATTGCTCTGCTGAAGCAAGGTCACCATGAGCAGGTTACCCAGGACCATGTTCACTCAGGGCTTGAGTATCCCCAAGTGTGGAGACTCTACTAGACCTCTCCACCTCCCCTTCTCTTCAAAGTAGGTGCAAGGAAGTGGACTCCGATGGCATTCAGAATATTCTTTCCCATATGAACTTATTAGATTTACCAAACAAACTTAAATGGATTATATTTTAAAAAAAAATCCATTTGTTGCATCGTTTTATTGTACAATATGCCATTTGCTATCTCAAAAGTATTTGTCAATTAAGTAGTGATCTTACTAAATTAGTAATTTGAAAGAGTTCAGTTACATTTGTTAAATACAGGAGGCTCTGTGAGAACTAATTGGATTGTATATGAAATTTATTGACTTGTAGTAAGAATATATTGGTTTGCATGTAGTAAACTGTTTACACTATATATGCCGTCTGCTGCAATCAGTAATCATCACATCTAAAACAGATGGGATTGTGTATAGAGCATATTGGGTTTTGTGTACATTATAATACATTGTAGCAGTTTATATACTCAAATATATATATGAAGTTACAGAACTCTATTAAATAAATGTTCATTTTATATCCTCCAGCAATAGATCCTACATGCATCAAGAAATAGTCAAGCTATTAGAAATGCTTATTTATGATTCTGTTTATTTTAGGCTCATGCTACATACAAATGGAGGAACTCTTCCCACTAGCCTTTAAAGAAATGAAAATGCTCATTAGAATGTATGAATCTTACATGAGCATATTATGTCTGTGACAAGTATTATTTACTCATATTCACATCCAATACAATGTGGTGACTGACAGTCACCTGGAAAAGCCGTGGCGGTGTGAGCAATTATTCCATATGCAACAGAGAGGAGCATCCAGGTTCTTTAAGGGCAGCTTTTCAGCTTGCTTTTGTACCAGCAAATGAAGCCCTCGTGCCGTGCCTTGAGATGAAAGACACGTTTACGGCTGGGATCGCGACAGAACACTGTCCATGACAGTGCAGCTGCTCCAAAATTCACATCGTGCTGCCCAAGGTCATGAAACAGAAAGAGCAGGACCCTGCAGGAAAGGGGCAAAAGCAAGAAACAGCGTCAGGGAAGCACTGAGGAGACGCCTGTGTGTTCAAGTTCACAAACTTGAAACTTGTAATTGGGAACTTAACCAGGTTCACTATCTTCAGAAGTTAGAGAGAAGCTGAAAAATTATTATGGGAAAATACTTCATAGTTTACCAAGTACATCTGAATCCCACAGTAAAATTTTCCCCTCTGCTTTTTAAAAGAACTATCCAGAATATAGATGATGTTTTGGTCAATAATACTAAGCAATGTGTGGCTACAAGCAACTTTTTGATGGAAACATTTTTACCATTCATTGTGGGTGGGCTATCCTATGAAAAGGTGCATGAAATCCTGTCACAGCTGAGTGTGAAAAAGAGGGCAGAAATCAGATGCTTTTGCAGAGCTGGACACCCAGCACCTATGACTGATTGATCTGGATGGCTTTTCTGAAAGCGATGAATTTTACCCAAAGGCCTCTCAAGTACTTCACTTTTAGAGGCTCCAGATGATGTTGGATAATTTCCAAATTTGTACTAATTTCCTAAAGAGAATTTCCTATAGATCAACTTACGAAAACTGAGGGCAATGAGAAGCAACTGGAGGATGCTCCACAGCCACAGGGACCTACAATGGCCACTAGGTCATTGGCATGACAGTTCTCAAGAAAATAGGAAAATTAAGCAACGAAATAAGAGTCCCCTAAGCAGAAACTTTAAATGATACTGAAATGAAACACAACAGAGACGGAAGGGATCAACTAGTTCATCCTGCTGACAATTCAGTAGTGTTCCTGTGAAGATTAGCATATTGTTCAGCCTGGTGTTAAATATTCCCTGCTAGGAGTTTCTTTTTTTTATTATTTATCTTTTTAAAGAGAAACCATTTAAACTAGAACAGGTCTAAGCATCAAGAAATAGCCTTGTCTGCAGCCTTAATATTCACATTTCTTAATTTTATCCTATTATGTCTGCTTAAACCATGACATATACTGCTCTGTCAGATAATGCCTGTTCTGTTTAACTCCTTCAGATGCTGAAGACTGAGCTAATATCTACCAGGCCCTGCTTAGCCAGAAGTCAGTCCTGTTAAGTTCACAATTAACCTCTTAGTCCATGTTTAAGTCATTCTGCTGCCATCATCCACCTATTATCATCGTATCAAATAAATTATATACTCTAAATGAAAAATATTCAAATATTATCCTTTAAAAAGCAAAACTGGGAGAACAAACTCTAGCCTGTGCTATTTCATGTGAACTGTCTTAACATTTGCCTTAAAAGTTTTCATCAACCTGCCACAATAAGGCATGAAATAAAAGACATACGTTCCTGTGAAAACATCCCCAGAAGTTCAAACATAAAGATCCTTCCTGCGCCAAACACCAGGCAGGCTGCCAATAAGCTCAATAAGAACTTTTGACTGAATTAAGTAAAACACAACCAAGGCATGCAAATAAATAAAAGCTCCCTCCAAAACAACAGGTTTCCTGTAGGTTTAACATAAAACTTTTCCTTCACTGAAAGGTTCTTTTTCAAACTACTAGAATCAGGTCTCAAATTACAGCAATATGACTTGACTTCAGGAACATCCAGAGCTGTTAAGTATTTTGCTGGGAGTGCAGTGTGGTTAGTTGGACAAGCATGAAGAATGCAGAATTAACTCACTCTTGCAGCACTCTTTAACATAATACTTGTTATCGTAGCAAAAGAAGATTACTAGACACCATGTTTAGCTGAGAACCTTGAATTGCAATTTAAAAAAAAAAAAGTCTGCTTTCATTTCACTCTCAAATTTGCACCTAGTCTCAGAGCGTATGTCTGCATTTAGTGCTTTAAAGCAGGCACAAGAAGAATGGCAGATTCCTAGAGAGAAATATGTCACTGGTGATAAACAGCCCTGAAGTCAGCAGAGCAGATAATGCATTGCAGGTCAGAAACTGTACCCCTGACAGTAGTGCACACGCAGGTAATACACCAAATGTCACATCTGAAGGGGGTAATGCTTTTTCTCCTGCTACATCCTCAACAAATTGTAGTACATAGCTGAGTTACTTGCTGACATGGAAGCATGAAGGATTTTTAGAAGGCAGAAAAATACAGTGAAAGGCTGAATAAAACAGATCACCAAAAAACCCTGGAACAATTAGCAGCCCCACTTTCATCAACAGCATGTGCAAAACAGTAAATCATTTTAGATTATGATTGTAATCTACAAAAAGAAGTAATTGTTCCTTATAGCTCTGTATTAAAGGATTAAGCCCTCGAGACAGAAAGGCATCAGACCTTAATAAGGTTAAAAATTGCTGTCTTGTTTGTTTTTCATCTTGACACAATTTATCCTTTACGTACAGGACTTGAAACGGCACATTCATCTTTAAGGGATGCAGCTGAACTCATCCACGTTGTTCATAATTCTTAGTTACATACCTATTGATTTGTGTTTTCCCAGCACTGACATTAACCCGTTCATTCTCAGCACCCGTGGATGAGCAGGAGATGCGGGAAGCGGGTAGCTCTGCACATCCTGCCCAAGAGCGTGCTCCGAGGCAGCGCTGGTGCTACGGGCCCGCACTGCTCCCGAATGCCCTCAACCCACACGCTCATTCTGCTGGCACACACCTTCTCTTGCTTGTTTTATCCCCAAATACTAAGACACAGCCTCTTGTATTAACTTTACCTCGAGCAAAACTGCAAAAGACGCCGGCTGGCTGATGGACTTAATTAAGTACCTCATCTGGACCAAGACTTCACGCACCTGAGGGCAACACGTCGGAGGTCAACACCCTGAGTCCAAGTGCATGTGCGTGCGCAAGCACACATCCATACATGAGCAAAATGCGGCATTTTCTAACCCAGAGCAGGCTGCAGAGAAAAGAACTGCCAATTAAACAGACCCCCTAAAGTCCCAGGGCAGTCTAGGGAAGAAATTTTAAAGGGCTTCTTTTTGTTGTACACAGTATGTAGCTTCCAGATTAGCTCCATATAAAACTGCTAAATTCAGCACAGTATTTTCAACCTGGAGTATCTTAAAAATGTAGAAATACTTTCGATCGGGGAGGATGGCAGGTCTGTTTTCTATAATGAGTAGCTTCTTGACAACCTGAGGATGTCACCTTCAGGTCCAGAGCTTGAAAAAGGTATTCAAGCTTAAAAAGCGCCAACACTTCTGATACAACCACTAGCCCCAGCTGCCAGGTGATTCTACGAGTGACTTACAAGCCCGGGCCTGTGCTCAGTTTTACAGATCAGAAAATCTGCCTAGCAGAGCAACATGGTAACGTCTCCTGCACCCAGTATATGACATACAGGTAATTCATCTCCTTCCCAGCTTTTAATCAAATGAGGATGAACTCTGAGTTCTCAGCTGAGAGGTACAACATTTAAGCAGATTTTGCTAACAAGACATGCCATCTTCTGCAGGTGGTTTGGGTGCTGACTGTAATATGGTAAGATGATAGGCGCTCACTATTGTGGTTTTATTTCCTTTTTTCATAGCACTCTTTGCACAACATTCTGATCAGGTATACAGTGATTTTTGAAGACTAATGAAGATGGTACTAGGCACTATAAAAATGGATAGTGATGTACAATCATGTCGAAAATTGTCAGCCAACCTTTAATTTTGGTTATTGATATGCTATGCACCATTCCGTATTCAATTCTGCAGCATTTTGCAAAACCCTGTGACAAATTCTTGTCTAGATTTTTAATTCCTGGAATACATGGGAATGAAATGTCTCCAGAAAGAGACTTATCTAAATCTCCCAGAACTACTACAGTTTTGTTGCTTTTAACCTCGTGTTCCCCACAGTGATCCACATGGTACTGCTGTAGCTCCCAGTCTGGCTGGATACCTGAGGCTGAGACTCATCTCTGGGCCTCTGAGCAAACTGAAGTTTGCAAAAAGAAATCACATGCTTTATCTTTTGAAACCATGGGAAAGATTGTTTTATTAAAACCGCAATAATGGAGGAATAATATGTAGGGAGCTTAGATTTGTCCTTGCCAACATACACAATGAAAAACAAAGACACTGAACCATAGACAGAAAACCTTAATACAGACTGAAGGAATAAAGAACCTATACTTTCTTAATATACAGTGTTAATCTCAGTGCAAAACAAAGATTTATGTGGCAAAAAGGACCTACATTTACCTAAAAATACCATAACAAGGAGGCAAGTTTGACTTGGCACATGACAGACTTAGTCATACAGCCAGCAGGTCATTAGTGGAGAACTGTTGGTTTTGCATTCTGCTTTAATTCCATTAATGTTTATTAAGAAATCTGCTACAGTTTCTTGTCATCAGCAGTCAGTAATAAGTTTTCCCACATGGACAGGGGGGCTTAATGTAACAGGCAGTTTATACTACCCCACTTTAGCTTTCCGTGTTCATGCATTTTTCATTATTGGAAAATAAATCCTCATATGGCTGCACAATTACTTGAAGTTACAGAAAGCTTGCAAAGCCCAGCATGTCAAATGCAAATAGAAAACACATCACAAGGCAGTGCCATCACATTCAAATATAAAACATATCATATGGCAATACCAGATCAGAGTGGCACACTGCACATACGGCAGCTGTAATAGTCTTGTCAAACGCAGCAATGACAGCTCCGTGGAGATGCAGGGACACGTGTGGGACCATGCTCACCAGCAGACTCCCAATACTTGATATCTAAGGCTGCTTCTGCATTCACTTCCTTCTTTAGTAAGAAGGAAATCTGAAACCTCGTTTTTCCTCCTAGACACAAAAATTATAAACTACATTAATCAAGTGAAACTTTTCAAGAGAGAGAAGAAAATTTCTAGACCTGTGCTACAGTCTCTGAGTAGCTAAGAATCCAAACAGAACTGGCCTATTATGATTCTCCTGCTACCATTAATTAGGTGGCTGCTTCTAACAGAGCAATTAAAACCAGCAAGCTGGATTTCTCCGTACTATTTAGCAGCTAATATCCACGGATTCTTAAATTTAAGTACCTTGAATCCTAATCTGCTCAGTAGTTTCTAGTAGAATATCTTCAGGACTGGCAAAAGAACTTTCTGTATATATGGCAAAGCATTAAAATTGCAACAATTGCAGTGAACACAAATTATGGGTTGATTTGATATAAAATAATATAAACAGAGTGCAAATGCATATTAAATCTGTTCTTTCTCTGTCTTTTGTATATTTCAGGACTTGCTACCATGATCGCTCGGCTTATCTGCTAAGTCTGAAAGTCAGCAAAAATACAGAATACTGGTAATCCCTCACCAATAAATCACCTTTCCTTCCCCACTAGACTTCAGATGAGTTAATATATGTCTTCTACATAGTTTACTGAAATATCCAGCACCTTATCCTGTCCTACACTGCCTCCATTCCAGGCAGCAGAAAATCACTTAGACTGAGGCAGTATCCAGCAGTCTGAACAGTTTGCAGCACAACCTAAACCTGTGATTGCTCTGAGAGCAGGCGTTCAGACTGCTGCAAATCAAAACTTAAGAGGATGAGAAAGATCTGAAACTTTCCTGAGTGAAATCTGAAGGAGTTTGGCTGGTTAAGAACTCCTCTCTCTCCCTGTAAGGAGCCTGGAAAGGAAATTCTGCGAGAAATTATTTGTTTTTGCAAGATTTGTCTTGTACCAGAAAACAGAATGAAACTGAAAATTTAAATTACTTTATTTATAAACTATGTTGATAATTTCCTACCAATACACTGATTTGTATTCTTTTTTTTCTGCACAGCTCCTGAGATTTTTGCTGTTTTTGCTTAAACAATCCAGGACTGTATGTTTGGACTTGCGGCCTGGAATTGTGTCTGTTGAGGTTTCCCTCGTGCTGACAAGGGAGTTTCACAGAACCCTGCATTTTCCAGCCTGTCTCCGAAGGGAAGCAGTGGGCTAATACAAACTCTCTCATACACACATGTCTGTGGATGGGTTTGTAAAACCAACAGCCTTTGCCTAAACATTACAACCATAACAAGATAAAAAACTTCTCATCTTACTACGGTTTTCCTCTGCTATGTGGAACACTCCTTGTGTTAATGAGCTGGAGGTTCAGGATCCACCTGCTTTCCTTTCCTATTTTATTAAACAGTTCTGTGTTCTGCTCCTCTTTTTCTGCATTTCTGTCTAAATAGCTGGAAGGACTGGGGTTTTTTTTGAGTTTTTTTTTGTTTTTGTTTTTTTTAATACTAGCAGTTTTGCTGCCGTGAGGGTCTGATAAGACTCACCAGGTATCAGAAATCAGATGTGCAGAAGGTCTGTAGTTTTGCTTCATCATTAGTCTCTTAGAGGCTAAAGCTTGTAATAAAATTATAGGGTGCTAAAATCAAGATAGTCTCACAAGAGTCCCTGAGCTTTTTGGCCTCAAACAAAAGCTGCTGTGCCTACGAGAAGAGCAGACCCATTTTACACTAACATATGAGCTCAGACTGCTATTTCTTCATTTTGCACTAGCATTTAAATGCAAAAGGAACAAGCAGCCTAGCCCCTAGTTACAATTCCTAGTGCAGTCAGTCTAATTTGTTGGTATGAGCAACAACAGCACACAGATGCATATCATAGAATCATAGAATCATAGAATGCCTAAGGTTGGAAGGGACCTCTAGAGGTCATCTAGTCCAACCCCCCTGCACACGCAGGGCCACCTAGAGCACGTGGCACAGGGCTGCATATGGGTCACAGAGCTCATCGGTATTGTTGTCATTTACAGAAGATAAAATTTAATCTGAACTTGTCTTTTTCAGGCATCTGCAGCATCATTTTACTTAGCAGACTGAACCTAAGGAGATACAGGCAAGAATGCACAAGGTTTCTATATTATAAGCTATATTAATGTGAACACAGTTACCAGTTTGGCAAAGAGTTGACATGTGGTGCTTAATGCCTTGCACAGATGTAATTGCTGTCTTCTGTCTATTGAGCTTCTTGTGCCAGCACAAAGTTGCAGGGGAAGGAGGGGGAAGTCATTTAAAAGTTAGACAAGTAGGATAGCAATGAAATAGACAACTCCAGATAGATAGTAAGTCTTGGATAAAGACTTTGCTTACACAAAACTTTTCAAACTTTTCTTTGCTAGAATCCTCTCCCTCAGGAATGCAGATTCCACAGGGGACATCCCTGGGTGTTTCCAGCGCTCCGCATTCAGTCCAGGAGGCTGTTTGTCCCACCTGGCCTTGCAGCACCATCATGTGGTTGCTGTGGAGGAGCCAAGCCAGCCTCTCACCAAGTACCACCCGCCAGAGGCGCAGATGGGATCCGCGAGCAGTCCAGAATTAGATGGATGGAGCAAAGGCTCTTCGGGGGAGAGATGGGACTAACAAGTACCAAGAATGAGGAACACGGTGGGCTTTCTCAAGATCATTTGCTTTATTTTTAACAAGTTCAGTAATTGATATTATTTGAGTTATTTCTGATTTCTTAGTAAAGCTAAGAGAATTTTCAGCAGGCTGCATGCACTAGCCATGGCTCTGGCACTGGTAAGGATCTCTGAGCCCCAGGGAGCATCTTGAGCAGGGTCCGAGTCTCTGGATCTGGCTCTTAAACTGCTCTGTATTTTTACAGAGTTTGGTGTTAGTGAAACAGAGCTATGCGGGCTCATGGTGCCGATTGCTGACCTTTGCTTTTACAGTAATATCACTTAATTTCTAAACTAGATGGGATTACTGGCATAATCATGACAATATGAAAAAGGTGATTTTTTTTTCCTTTAGCAATTGTTCATTCTCAAATTCTGCATTAATTATTTTCCACTACTATCCACTAACAACTATTTATATTTCTTAACCATTTCTTCATTTATGCCCATGGGGCATTAGTCAGTTCCAAAGAGTAGTACCCCTATACATCCTTCTCTTGTGACTTTTCCTCCCTAGCAATTTCTTTCCAAGAAATATTTGTTCAGAGCACTGCAATACTGAACACTTGAGGATTTGCTGCACTTCTGTGAGGTATTCAGGATATTGCACATTTTATTTCCTGTGTTAAGGGATATTGCAGTATTCCTGGGTTACCCACAGTTTGACCAGAGAATAGATTATCTAGTGATAAATCACGAAACTGCTCGGTATTCAGTATTACTGTGGGTGGCTGAGAGACCGTTCAGGAAATGGGAGGTATTAATGCCTCCAGCACTATCACAACAGCCTTGTTATTGTTTTAATAGGCACCACACACTATGGATTACAAAAACACAATCATCTCTCACTTAATACAAAGGTAAGTAACTGGAACATGAGATATGTCTAAGACCTTTCCTAAACCTTCTAACAACTTCTGTGTTTTTGTTTCAAATTCAGACTGTTTCTGATTTTCTTAACCACGCTGATGGAGTATTAGCCCTGTAGTAATGAAGAGATGTCAGTAGCTTTATGAACACAGCAGTTGGGGAAAAAAGTATTCTTTATAAAACTTATGATAATATAGAGTATTCCTTTATGCAGAAGGAAAATGATTCAAAAACACAAATAATCTCGAGATATATAGAGATAAATAAACACAAAGAGATAGATATAGTACCTGTTAAAATTTCTTCAAGTAACCTGGGTAAATGCAACATACTTATGTGGGGGGGGGGGGAAGGAAATACAATTATTTTTACCTTAAGGAGAATGTATTTTAAATTCACAGTATGTATCACTAACCTACACCAAGATACCTCTGTGAAGAAATGGTCTAACACAAGGTAGTAACCTGAGGGATGGAGAAAGTTCTTGCGTGGCTGATGGACCCCTATTAATTTCCTGGGAGGGAAAGGGATTTTAGTTATTCTGATGCTGCTGGAAATTTGTGCTCAGGTTGTGGCTGCCACTGTGAAGGCTGAGCCCATAAGCCCTATTTCAGGGCACTGTGGCATAACCTAGATGTTATATTTGATCATGTTTTGGCCACTGATAACAACAGGAAATCCTCAAATATATGATTAAAGTATTTCTACTCAGGAAAATGTATGGGTGTACCTAAACCAATGTAATTTTATACCACACTCCTATGTTAGTGTATGTCTCCAATTGCCTTTGGAATTCCACATCTTTTTTGTTTCTTTCCTCTTTTTATTTTTGGTGGTTTTGCTAAGATTGAGCCACTTAAAAAGAGACACAAATGATACCCTAAAGGACATTCTAAACCTGAAAAAATGTGTTTCTACCACAAGTCATACAACTACAGCTATATCAGTATATTTTAAAAATTAAAAACTCTTTATGTTATGCTTCAGCTTATTTAACATCTTATAGACTGTTGTTTTGTTCATAAGCAAGTGCTACCCAGCACAGCAGCGCTGCAGAAGCATGTTACGGATGATGCCTGCAAGTGCTGCCATGGTGGAAACCAGTCTCTAGTCCCTCACATCATGCCATCATGTGAAGCACTGAACCACGGGATTCCTATAGTGTGGTGCTCAGGTACTCCTAAGCACATCTTCAGAACTTCACATCCATATTTTGCAGACAGGAATCAATGAATTAAAAATTGCTTCTCTTCTCAGTTATTCTGCCTCCTGTTTGATAATATGTCTAGGAGAATGTCTTAAAACATGCAATCAAATGCTTAAAAGCAAATTGTTTACTCTTCCCAGGACTCCAGATGGCACAATTAAGAGTGGTGACTTTTTTTTTTTTTTTTTTTTAAAAACCACCTTTAGAGAAGTTACTGTACACATCTGCTAGTTTACTGTAGTTCTTAACATCTTTTGTAAAACTGTTGGAAGATTAAAGACTTTCCAGACAAAAGTAACATAGATATGAAGAAAGAGCAAATAACAGTGAAGAGTTCAGGAAGTTCAGATTAATTCTCTAGTTGAGGTTTTCACAGATGGCTCTTAGCACCAGTCACATTTATATAAATTGCATTCAGCTGTCATTGACTTGTCATTGATTTCTAACCGATTTCTTTCTCTCATTAATTTTATTGCCTTAGATTTTCTTGTTCATTATACAGAGAATATCTCCACAAATGAGAGTTCCTAACCTCCTATTAGAACTCTTAAAACTTGGCGACACCACAGTGTTCCTCTAATCAAAGCAATGCCTATTATTCGATGGGAACACTTAATGAAACGTCCCTACTTTGGTGCAAACTGGAACTCAAGAGTACGGATCTGGCTTTTTTGCTTTAAAGGGTAGATTAAGTTGTTTTTCTAATCTGTTTATCTCTACTTGCATGTCAAATGACCCTGCATCTGAAGTGAGAAAGCAACTCAAAAAAAAAAAGGTGGTTAGAGATAATACGTTAAAAAAGGGTTTTAAGATGAAAAGAAAGCAAAGACCTATTGAAATGCTTTTAAAACAAAGCACACTTAAAACTGGCCACTGCTCAGAAGAAAGGTCCGCACCATATGGCAGGGGGAACAGTTCTGTTCTTCTCTGTTCAGTAGCCCTTAGCTAGACTGCCACGGAAAAGGCAGCCAAGAGCCACCGTGCACTGAACAAATCCATAAGGGGCAGCTCCTCTAGCTTTTGGCTTCCACTCTATTCCAAACCCACTGGAGTAGGGTTATTGGCACTACATGCCTCTGTATTAAGCAAGAAATCCGTACTCTCCTGCTTCTTGAGAAGGCAACCCAGCAGGAATCAGGGGACTATGCGAATGCATAACCTCTAATTTGGAAAAGAAAAATCAAATTTAGCACATAAAAGAGGTTGCCAAAACCTGGTCTGCAGGCCAGGCTCTCCAATTGGTTTGATAAGTGTTGTTGGGAACCAAGCACACAGGCTGGGATGAGGGGGACGTTAACTGGCAAGAGGATGATGTTGACAATTTTGACAGTCTCAAGAATATTACATTTGATAAGCCACTGATGGCAATTATTTATTTGGAAGAAGGAGAGGCTGGCACATGCATGTATGTACACACAAAACACAATGATAAAGTGACATTCAGAGGAATTCAAGAATGTTGAATAATTCCTGCCAGCTGAAGCAAGCCCTGGTCCTGTGGGGCCTAGATGGTCTGTGTGTAAGCCAAGTTGGCCTACCCTTCAATAGAACAGTCACTAGGAATTTGACTAAAATTTAAAATCAATCACTAAGCCTAGGTTCTGACAATTGAACGCTGAAGACAACAGGAACTGGTCCCACTAGCAGATAGTACACTTTTTCCTTGGTAATTAACTATGAGCTGTCAGGATATAATTGGTAGAGTTTAACTCATTTACAGGGTTAAACCTACCTGGGCTTAACTACATCCAAAAGAAAAATCTAAACTAAAACCAAACATTAACCATTAATCATGGCAATCAAACCTAACCTATCATAAAACTAAAGTGTGCCTTGATGAAAAAAAGCAATACAAACTCCCCTGCTCGTCCTCAGCACTGTTCATCATAATTTTCATCAGTATACCCCATCCTCAGATCTGTTTTTCATACATGCTACCATATCCTGTTCTTGATTGTCTAAACTCTACATCCATCAAATATCCACATAAGCTTTTGCTACTGGTAGCCCTTACTCCAAACCTTAGGGCCTCAGGACAGCCGCCTTTTCCTGGTCCCAAACCTAAACAAGCACTTGCACCAACACTAAGCACCAGTTTTAGCATTATGCAATCCACCCATAACCCTACTTCAGCATCTCTTTTCCTAAATCCTAACTTCAGTCTCAATCCTTCACCATTCTCATATATAACACACATGTATCAAAACTAGGCATATGCTATTGGTATAAGTATTGGCACACATATTCCTACCATGGGTGTATCAAGCAAGCATTTCTAATTTCTACATTTGCCCTAACTTGTGTACTACTAGAGCAGCATATTTCAGTCAAAGCTCTAAATGCCATTAAGTTATCATTTTTGTCTGCGTGGGAAGGTCTGAGATGCAAGCCTAATGTTAACTAAGCTTAATGCTATATGCCTGAGCCTATCTTGGACCTAAGACCTGTCTTGGAGTCTGACTGGGGACATTGAAAAATTGTCAAAAAGCCCTGGTAAATTATGAAAAGTAGCCAATAAGGTAAGTATTTGTCAAGTAAGGAGCTTATATTCCAAAATCATTAGATCTGTAAAGAAAGCAAGATTAATAAATAAAGGGGTTTTTTTTCTTTATACTAAGAATTTCTTTCTAAAGCATATCCTGACCAGCATGTTTGCCTCAACTGAAACTTATAATCGTAAAGCAAATCTATCATAGTTTTAATCAAAAACATCAGTGCTTGATGTTTGAACGACTGTGTATTATCTGATAAAAGTCTGGAGCCCTAGGGAAGGTAATCTGAAAAAAAAAAAAAAGCTGAGATGTAGATAAGCTACTGCAAATCTACAACTAGTCTATCTAAGATGGACACAAGAGAGAACTGCAGTTAACCTGAACAAGTAGTGTTGCAATTAATGAACATTAACAAACAGACAAACTTCATAACCAGAAAATATGGGAAAATATAGGGAGGGAAAACAGCTTTCAGGATAATTTTATGTTGTCATATAGGTTTTTAATCAAATAAGAAAATAAGTATAATTTTCATTATTATGAGAAAAGAAAAAGGAGGAGAAAGATGAAGAGCCATGAAAGTTGCTAAATTGAGCTTTGACCTCTTCAGCAGCGTTAACTACAATCTTGAAAGTGTTTGGGGGTGAATTTTATTCTTCATAGTTGGCAATTACATATCACTTAGACTGTTGAAAAGTTAGAGTTATTAAACTCTTATTCAGCAGAACACACAAGCATCTAATTATATCTTTGGCTGTTCAGCAAAGAAATGTACATATACTTTTGTCTGCCTGTCATTGTACAGAATGTTATACTGAAAAGGGAATTTCAACAGTGACCTTTAAAGGAAAATGAATTAAATATCCCAGTGGAAATAACATCCATTACTATATTCAAACATTTTTCCCTTTTCCTGAAGCTCTTTACTTTTTTTTAGCATCCCCTGCAGCTTATTGGAAGCAAGACGATCCCTTTACAAGCGAGGAAAACAGAGGTGATGATAAACTTTGGTAGATTAAACACACAAACACAGTGAGTCAACCGAAGAAGACTTCAAGAAACAGCTATCAAAAGGAATCAAAACTAATGAGAAAGTGTTTGTAAGCATCCAGAGAGAAAATAACACTGTTTCAGAGAAGCCAAACTCTTTGCATATGTTCCTTATGCCAGAATCCTTCTTTGTGGAGGACTCAAAGGATTTATCTGAAATTGAAGTTACTATAGAAGATATTCCAGGATGTTTTGGCATTATGAACAATATCAGATCACTCACACTAAAGGCACTTACTGAAGACATGTGAACGAAACGGAACAGCCAAACTACTCAGTCTTGAGTAGTCATTCCCTTATAATCACCTTGACACTTGAGTGTTCGGGAGGCGAAAATATGATACCAAATTTTAGAGGAATTCCAGGAGAGACGTGAGAAATAACAGGTCTTCTACAGAAACTATAATGGAGAACAGACATGTAGACAAAAATAAGGTATCTGGAAAGAGTCAACATGACAACATGCCCCTCAGAAACCTAGTGGAATTCTCTGAAGTTGTTTATATATAGTTAAAGAGATACAAATTCTCTGAAGTCGTTTATATAGTTAAAAGAGATACAGTTGATGAAGCCTACATATATTTCTAAAAGCCTTTCTACAAATCTCTCCACCAAGACTTCGAAAGAAACTCAGCAGTCATGCCACAGGAGGGAATGTCATGGATAAATGATTGGTTAAAAAATAGGGGATAGAATGTAAGAGTAAATGATCTGCCCTCCTGAAGAAACAAGGTCACTAATGGCATTCTGCAGGGATCCGTACTGTGACCACTGAACATTTACAAGATGGAAAAGGAGATGAGCAGTTAGGTGATAAGAGTTTGACAATACAGAGTCATCTGAAGTAGTAAAGACACAGAGCAGCTCTAAAAATTACTGAAGTTTCAAGTCAGAGCAACTGGACAGTAAAATGGCTGAAGAAATTCAACAAAGAAAAACAAGAAGTGATGCATGTCGAGGAGCAGAGCAATCTTAAATTCATATACAAAACAATAGGCACCAAACTGACTATCATCATGCAGAACCAAGACTGGGAGTTATGATATAAAACAAAATACCACAAGCAACTACAGTAGAACATGATCAAAGCTATGAAAAGGCTTCTGTATAGGGAAGGATCAAGTAAGAGGAAACTTCTCAACCTGCAAAGGAGATAACAGAAGGAACATGACAGAATTCAGACTGGCATGGAGAAGGTGACTTGGGACTTCTTTTTAAAAAAAAAACATCATCTTTTGCTACTGCAAAGAAAGCCACTGCATCCTTGTTATTACTTACCCTAGTAGAATGGGAACCAGGCTGAGGGCACCTGTCCCTGCATAGCACAGTCTTTGTGACAAGTTTGAAATTGGAACCCTAAATGGAGCACTAGACCAGACACCAAGGTAGAGAGGTGCAGTAACAAATGAAAGAGCTATCCCATGCTACCAGAGATGTTGTCATCTGACTTTTGTCTACTAACTATATCATAAAATAGATTATCCTTTTAAAGCAGCAATCTCTATTCTTTTATTTTTCTACCATATACTGCAAGATTCTGGAGAGTAGGACACATTGAAGAAGAAAGATTTTCTGTATATTGCAGGGCCTGACAACAAGGACTGATAAGAAAAGAAAATTATAATGGCCACTTCTTTCTCCTGTGGTAACAGGAAGAAAAAAAGAAGCCCTTTGCAGAGAGTCTGGGAAAGAATGTTAACAAATCGATAAAACTGCCCTATATGCCCTTAGCAACACCTGAATGGCGAGTGGGTAGCTGCTTCTGTGAGACTATTATTTCCACTATTTCAAGATCTTCTCTCAGATAGAGATATACGTTATATGAAATTCATCTTGAGGAAAATGTAACATCCCAGAGGACTCTCACTGATTTGAGGCCATGCTTTGTCTTTCCAAAGCTCCGCCACTGAGTTTGTCTCAAAAAGACCTTTTTTATGTGGTTTTGAGATTTCTATACTACACAGCTCAACCAAGGCTTTGAGGATGCTCATAGAAGGAAGATGTACAATATATAAGGAGTTCAAATCCTAGATTATATACTGTCAGTTTACGGTGTGGGTTGCTCCATCAGAAATAAGGCAGAATAAGAGCGAGGCACTGAACCTCAAGCAAGCTCTTGTTGGTACTATTGTTTCTCCATAAGACAACTGAGAAATGTTTCAGATGGGTATTTTGTTTCTTTCACACCTCCGTATACTTTGCCAGAAGCAAAGAGAAGTAGAGCAGTGTAGGCTATACGCTGCTGCCAGAAAACAGGACTGCGAAAGAGGATGGGGAGAGCTTCCTTGGTTTTTCAAAAAGCATGGATAGAGAAGAGAGATGTATCTGTAAATAATAAAAATCTAAGAAAGGACAGGAATTCTGTACCTAGTAACAGAAAAAGCTTTTTTGAAATAAACCTAAAAAAGCAGCTATGGAAACTTATGTACATTATGATTTTTAGCTCCTAGCATAGCTGTGCCTGTAACATATGTCTGCTGTGTTTCCATTTTCACTGACTGTTTTGTCTGCCTCTCTCTAGTCTTTCTATGATGGTAACAAAATAATTTTTTGCTGTCAAACAAATAAAAACTGCATACTTTAACAAATTTCTTAATAATTTGGGATGATATTAATATTACTTCATAGTACTTCTATAAATAATTCTTTCAGTTTGTCTTCCACTCAGATGCCAAAATGGGCCCCCTCACTAACCTCTCGGCAATGTGAGTGTTGAACCCTGAACACTGATTATGAGGATAAGACTCAGACAGTTAAAACACATTGCAGCAAGTGAAATACACACTTCACCTTTGGCCTTGTGCTTGGTCCAGTGCACAAATGTTTTCGTAACTGCCGTTTCAGTGGCTAAAACTGTTTTTTGCTTCTGGCAAATCTTCCAAGACATCTCTAGAAAACTGAAGTTCTATTTTCTTTCTTCATAGTCTAAACACAGCAAAAGTATGAGTCAGAATCTATTAGTACTCCAGAACCTTATTAGTACTTCGTAAGTCCACACTCCTAAAACTATTCTCTGCCTTTCCAAAAAAACCCCACACAATGTGACTGCCTTGCTAAGTGCATATACACTGACCTCCTGAGACTTGTCCACACTGTTTCTTCTTGCTCCCTCCACTAAGCCCTCTGATGCTTGATAGATCCACAGTGCTGCCCTGAAGAGAAATAAATTATGAGCTATGGAATTAATCAAGCTGTTCATTTTGAACTTTGTTTCTAATTTAGACTTTTTTTTGGTGGTGGACAAACTGCACGTGAACTGCAGTGAACTATTAGTTTCTGCTGCCTATATTCAGTCATACTTCATAACGTACAGGAGACTAAAATGGATGTCTTCCCTCACAATCATTATTCTTGCGGCTGACAATCACAGCAGAGATTAGGACCATGAGCTTTTACTCGCTCATTATTTAATGAGTTCGGTCATCATTCCTATCAGGGTCTTTAACAATCGGCTATCGTTATTGTAATCACTGAATACGAGAGGTTGCTGTATATTTAAATTTTTGAGTTTATATTCTCCTGGCATTGCCACTGATGCATAAGTAAACTGTCTAGACTATTAATTCCTGTAAAATGGATTCTGCCAGTTCATAAGAACTAAGGAGAAACTGAAGGCTGTACAAGAGAGAATATTTGGGTATTTTAGTATTTGACTCATACTCTTCCCCCTTCTAACAGGAAGGGGTTATAAATTGCATGCATTGTTTAATTAATAACATGTATTTGTCATAAAATGTTTATTTTTCAAGATACTTTCAGAGACTGTGATTCTGCATATTACACCCGCATTAATGTTTGTTTTCTAATGGGTTCACCCCACTACATATTGACAGGGAGATTTGAAGATACCAGAACACTTGCTCCTTTTAAAGTAAACCAGATATAAATCATGACAATGAGCAATTCTGACCTGAGGATTCCTGCCCCCAAGACAGCCAAATCTTCAGGAAACAATTAGTTAAAATCTAGAAAGAAGGAGGAGGTCTTTTCACCAAAGATATTCAATAAGGAAAACTAGTGAACTGAGCCCAGCTGCTCACAGAGCATATCCTGTGGCTTTAGCTAAATCAATGGCTCTAGATGTAGAATCTACAGGGATAAATCACAGGTGAATCTAATGTTTGTTCTGTTACACCCCATTTACACATTGCCCAGTATCAACATCTACAGCTAATTTCTGTGGAAATACTTGCTTTTTACTTAGTCCTTCCCCCTAAAACACATGCCTTCAAAAACCTTCAAAATGAGCTTTTGTAGGGAAATATGTCTAAAGAAAAGTCTAAATAAAACAAAGTAAGATTTCTACATTTAGCATGAAATGTCTCACCAAGAAGTTTCGGTTCAGTGAGCGTAAGTTGATGTGAAATAGTTTGTCACCATTTTTTATTTCTATCTTCCACGACATAAATTTGAAGTGAAATAGCATTCTATGGCAATTTAGAACTAGTTTTGTGTTGATGTAATGTCATTGCTTTGGATTAATTAAAAAAATGAAAATAAAAAGAAAAAAAGACTTTTTTTTTAATTAAAAAAGGTTAATGTGGTATTTCAGAAGTTTTTGTTTTGTTTTCCTGACAAAAATGTCATTCACAGATTCTTACAAGAAAATATTTCAATCTTTTGTCTTCACTAAAGGGAATCGTAGTCAGAGAAACAAAACCAAGAAAACACTGGAAAGGGCTAGGTAGGCTGCTTGAATTTCACATAGATGCTGATTTTCTGACACTACTTTTATACAAATCTACCTCATGTAGAGTAGCAAAGGGAGGTATTACAAACTTACCAGTAGGATTCTTGGAATAATTTAGATGGGGTGCCCTTTTGGAGCTTGTCTAATTCAATCACATATTAAAGCAGGGCCAACCAGGCTGCTCGGGGACTTGCCCAGTTGAGCTCGGAGCATCGCTACTGATGAAGAGCCCATCACCTCTGCGAGCCCCTGTTCCACCCAGTGTTTGAGCACCTTCCTGGCTGAAACAATAGCTAAGCCTTTTCCCCTAATAGTGATATCCACGGCTTCACTTAGCATGAGTTTAATCTGGCTTAGAACAGCGTACGCTGCTGCCCTGCAGCGCTCCACATGCTGTTGGGCTCTGCCGCCTTCCAGGTGAACACGCGCCCCACAGCAGCCCCTACCAGGCCTCGTCCTCCACAAGGGACTGCAAGAGAAACTGGGCCTGAACAACGTTCTGGAAAATTCCAGCAGTCCAGGCTGTTCAGTGCACGCACAATACTAAACGGGTAGCCAAGTGAGAGTGAACAAGAGAGTGGCCCATGAGAGTGAACAAGGTGCACGAAGTTCTGGCTAGGTGTGACTAAAAGAGCTGCAAGGGCCACACTCTAGAGTAGAGGCCTGCAGGGACAAGCCCCAGTGATGTGAGCTCATGCCAGGCCTGCTGCTAGATAGATTCAGATAGATTTGAAGGTTCAGATAGATTTGGTCCCCAAAGCCCCCGTGAGCTGAACCACTTCTGTGCCATGGCCACGTCTCACGGCAGTTCAGCAGCTCCGGGTTAACCGGCAGTGCGTAACTGGCTGCAAGTGTAAGAGAGTTTGTGGTGGGGCAAGCCAAAAGTTCACACTAAGACCATGAGAAAGGGCTGCAGCCCACGTAGGACTTCCTTCTGCAGCTTCCTCCCAGCCATCGGTAACTTAGGCATTTCCTGAGCTGTCATTGTTGCTATATGTTTAATACCACAAAGGATTTCCAGTAACTTGTCCCACTGCCCCTTGAAAGGAATGACGGTCTGTACCGGTGTGCTGCGCGTGATGGGGAACCCCAGCAGGTAAGTGCATATCCCGTGAAGACCACCTCTTGTTGCTTGCTTCGAGCCTTCCTCCTGCTAGTTTGCTTTGATGCCTACAGTTCTTTCACGGACAATTAATTCCTATCCCCGTCAGACATGGCTCATCCTTGTCTAATACCTGTCTAATCACTCTGCCTGTGAGTTTATTGCCACTTGCGCAGTGGCACTTATTGCCAGTTACCGAGCGGCAGAACCGAACGAAGTGGGGCTGCAGGGTAGGTGCAGGCCCTGGGTAGATCCAGGCTTGAGCAGACAGACCTCCCCAGCAGTGAGGTCTGTTTCTGAGGGGAAAGATTCACGTATTATCCTTCCTGGAAGCCCTGAGCTTTTCATCTGTGCAGCTAGTGCACAGCTCAAGTATCTGGATGGTGCCGTGCTTGTTGGTGATAGATGAGCTGTATCATTAGGTGTCATTGGCATTTGAGTCTGGAACATCTCATGTTACCCACTATTGATCTGACAGATGTTGAATAAGATAGAGGACGGTATCACTTTTTGTGGGACCTGGCACATGAGAGCTTTCAGTATTAAAAATAGCTGCCCGTCTCAGACCTGTGAGATATAGTGGAAAAGAAATGAGTGAAGACAGGATAATGTCATTCTAATGATTCATGCCATGTTGTGCAGCTGCGCCAATTATACTTTGTGATTGACTGATACGAAGACAGTAAACTGAGATATTCCCCCCCAACATTGCTGATGCTTTATATTCTCTTTATTATACTTAAAAGAAACTATTTTTTTTACAAACTGTTTTTACTAAGGTTCTGAATGCTTTCCAAAACTTTTAGGTAATCAGGATGCCGGAAGAAATGTCATCTTGGAAAGCAATCCTCTGTCAGACAGTCGTTCCCTCATCCAGGCAGAGTGACTTCTGTATGATTTCCAGGTCCAGCCTAGACCAATATTAGATCAGCATCTGCTAAAAATTAGTTTCAAAAATATGCTATATTTTTGAAAGTAAGGTCACGAACCTCTTTAGTGAGGTAACTTACCTCTTTAAGAACACATATTGGAATTATTTGTGCGGAGGTGTTTTTGTATACAGATACGAGTGCAAACAAAGGATTATTTTAACATTCAGTGTAAAGCCTACATATTCTGAAAGGAAAAAAGGTGGTGTGGGTAGTACTAACAGCAAAGCTACCAAAATGCTAAAAATGTTGAAGGCAGGAAGAAAAGGACTAATCTTCAAAGTTTATATACTTACATTTACATATTTATTAACTTATACTAAAGACATTATATTGGACAGGTAGTGAGAAATATATATATATATATATATATATATATATATATATAAAGATTTGTTTATCACTGCTATAAAATTAGCCTTACTAATGGGTACATCGTTCAAAATCCAGCAGAGCTGATGAGAATCTTTCAGTTCACTTCAGTGGATTCCTGATTGTTACCAATGCCTCAGCTCCTGGAAATTCCAGCAAAAACATATGGATAATGGCTCAAGATTTAAAACAAAGGATCTGTATTTCATTCCAAAATATATTAAAAAAAAATCACTTGCATAAAGAATGTGCCTGACCTTTTATCTGTAGGATTCTGCAAACTCAATCATGCATCTATCTGCAATGCTTGAAACAAGGAAATGTTTTGTCAGAAAACGCTCTCAAACTGCTGCTGAAGTTTTAGCATAAGATTGAAATGGAAAGTAATGCTCCTGTTAAAATCCAGTCTCGCTATCACATAAATCTACTGACATTATTGAGGTTGCCCTTCGAGTGCATTTCAGCATGTTTTACTCAATTTATGATGAATACATGTAGATGGAAAAACAGATTAGATTGAACAGAAGATGTGACAAATATATTCTCTTTGGCTCTGCTCTGACCTGCTCACACTGTGCTGAAAAGCACTTGTATAGAGCTTGTATAGGATCTATCACTTACTCCTAACTGAAAATAAATCTTTATCAAAATCCACCTATTTCTAAACATTGTAAAAATTGTTTAGAAAAAATATATTAATACTTAACTGACCCTTTTTTTACATTTCAGGTAAATAACAAAGAGTTCAATATGTACATAATTTCAATTTCATGTTTACAAGTTAATCTTAGATTCTGAAGTACACTTGTATGTGCCGCAGATAGAAGATACTTTTCTTCAACATGCTGCAGCTTTTTCAATGTTGTCTGAAATTCAGGCAGATACAGGATATCTTTATTCCAGAGATACAGCATAGAAAGCTAATGGGAATACATCCAATTGGAGATATTTTTCCTTCAGAACTAAACAAAATGGGTTCATGAGCCCTATAGTTCCAGCTTTTGGCTTCTTCTAGGGGAAACACTATATGAAAAAAAAAAAACAAAACATGCTCTCTACCTTTTTTTATCACAAAATACAAAGCACATTTGGTCTGAACAGATGGACAGTGAATTCAGAGGAAAAGAATCCATTGATTTCAATAGGAATTGGATCAGGTCTGAAGTCTCCAACCTACAAGCAGATTAGAGTATTAATTTATTATTTCTGGGAGTAGGATTGTGTCTCTAAATCTGCCTGCCAAATCTCACATTCCCAAATGGAAGCTTCATTTTCAAAACCTGTGCTAAAAGTGCATCACTCCTGGTTTGTTTTAAAGCAGCACAATGATACCTATTGCAAGGCACAGGTCAAATTCCTATTGGATGCCTATCACAGATTCCTTGAGCATTTACTTTTCAGATACTCAAACTATCATGAAGACCGTTAAAAACTATTCTAGCAGCACTTTAGCTCATCAGTCAAAAGAAAACCTAGGAATATGTTTGAAGCAACATGCTGTTATTTTGCAGATTTTGAGAGGCCACCTTGAAGATCCCTTATCCCGTTCCTGAGAAGGGTTCCATGATGGTGAAGTACTAGGAAGTGATGCATGTTTGGGGAGGGCAAAGTGAAGCCAAAAAGGAGAAATCTATTCAATAAAAAAGAAGTATCTATTCAATAGAAATATCTAAGTAGGAGGACCATCTAAGAGGAGGAGAACGAGGAGGAATATCTAAGGAGGGTTTTGTTTATGAGAATGAGATTTTAAGGACTCATTTAGATAGCTGTGATGCTGCTTATTTGTTTGTTTTTTGAGAAAAACTGACATGGGATTGCAGGTATCTTTGGGGGATGTGGTCTAAATACCACACCATGAAAACAGGGCACAGCAGTGAAAAATCCTGAGAGCTGTGCCAGAAAATTCATTGACATAAATAGATCGTAATAGGGAGGACACAAACTCTGCCTGTAGCAGCTTTTTTAATTAAATGCCTAAGATCTCCTCATTCCTGCCTTATCCCTCGTGCTGTCATTCACAGTTGTTAAAAATGCCATCAAATCAGAGATGCTCACGTTCTCACAACAAGCGGCAGCATTTTCACACGTTCTTTGTACAGCTGTTTAATGACCACACAAGCTGCAGCTCAGCATTAGCTGAGACAAAACTCTGTTGCACAGGAATAAAACCTTGCTTGCTTCATTTGAAGCATCGGGCATCTCTTCAGAACATACACATTACTTTAGGAAGCTATTCCGTTACGATAAAGGTAGCAAAAATGTGTAAACCCAGCCTGGAGTTTTTTGTCCTTGGAACACAAGTAAAATATTTACACCGATTACAAATAAAAATAAAAATTCCATCCCTTGTTATGAAAATGGCTTAGTTAATATGACTAGAGATTCTTTTTGTAACATTGTGAATATTCTATTCCCAATATTCAATTTGAGTACAAGTTGCACTATTTGAGGTTCTTTGAATAATTCAGATGCATTCATTTACTCTTGATTAGTAGATCAGGTTCTTCAAAAAGTGAGTATTTATTTTATTTTATGACATGTAGCATTAATAATGTATTACCTTTCTCACAAGCTGCTTTTTAAAGAAAGCAATAAAAATATGCAGGGAAACAAGAACTTCTGAATAGAGATTAAGGAACCATGGAGCCACTTAAGCTGTCATTTTGAAAATAGTCTATTATAACTGCTATTTCTCAGGGAGGAAAAATACAATCTTGATAATGCTAAAGGGTGAGTAACCTGGGTTGAACAGATGATGCAATGCCAGAGAATTACAGCAATGACTTCAGTGAAGTAAATGACAGAGGAGCAATAGGTTCCCATCCCATATCTTCATTGAGTTGAGTACCTGTTTGGAGAACAGCTTTGAGTATTTTTATAAAGTACTACATTGCATTATCAAGTATGAATATTGCAATGAGTAAATCCAAAGAAAATTACTCTTACCACTGGCAATATTAATATGGCAAACGAAAAATTAACCAGAGGTCCAAAGTCTGAGGACATGCAGAAGAAAAAAATTGCTTTTAAAAACACCTGGTTACTGAGGAGCTCTTCTGAAGAAGGGCCAGTTCTGCAGCCGTGCTCAAGAAGAGGCTTCTGAGCGATTTGGTCCATCTCTGTGACCCAGAGCATTGTTAGCTGTTCGGGTGTCCTCGGGCCTCATTTTAAACCCTTTATGCAAACGATCCATTATAAAATTTACAGTCACAAACTCTGGCTTTTTTGTGTTAATAAACTTAGTGAAAATTTGTCTATGGAAAAACAGGTATGTGTGACTATCGTATACTTACTGTACAGGTTAAAAATCGCAGTGTAGCAATATATAAAGAAAAAATCCTAGTAGGAGTATGAACTTTCTGCACTTCCATCACAAGCAGAACTTCTTTTTTGGAGTTCTATTTATAGAAGTTCATTGAAGTCTATTTATAATTAATACTTTTTTTAAGCCATATCTGTTCTGTGAAGGTAAGTTTGTGAAAGCACGAAGGATTTGGGAGAAACGTGAGGAAAACTAGGTGAATGGCTCACAGTAAGAGCAATATTCTTCCATAATTAGAAAAAAGAAAGATGGAGAGGAAATGTGTAAAAATACAAAAACCAAACAGGCAAATAAAACTCTAATAATTATTTCCTGAATGCCAGCACCTCCACTGTCATTATTGGTGCACATCTCTGATGTTCCTTGTAGATCATGCTCCTCACACAGCTGCCTTGAGCAATACACCCAGAGATGTTTTTCCATCACAGACTGAAATCACTATTGCATCTCTCTCCAGCATCTTGGCTGCACAAGTTCCTCACATATTTCTGTTCAATGGCCCACGCTGATGCTTCTTCAGCTGAGCTGCTCCAAGTACAGCCAACTATTATCCAAGCATAGCCAACTATTTATCGAGTAGGTGTTTCAAGAAATTCTACAATTTAGGGATCTGTCTAGAAAGTAGGAAGCTGCCAAACCTGGCAGACAGGTCCTGATTCTGATGCTACATATTTTGTGTATTAGGAACTGTGCCGTTCACCCTCAAGTGCTATTCTCCTGCTTGCCAGCAACCTCCTCCCGGCCATCAGCTGTTGCAGATACTGCGTGGCACACATTTCACTCATGTAATTGATTGCTTGTTCTGTCACAGGCGCAGATTATCTAGATACAAGCACTTGGAAAACAGGTAAACTCTTAAAAAATAAGATGCCACTTTCCAAATCTTTTTTTTCCATGAAGAAACAAGAGTATTTATAAAATTGCCTACATTATGGCAATGTTCCTTCCAGGCTTTTTTATTCTTGATGTTTCTCCTGCACAAAGGGAAACATTATTTAATGTTTTCATCTGGTTCCTCTATGGTACAGGTGCACATGCCTAAGCACAGTTGGCTCCCTGTTCGCTCCCAGAAAGACTTGTCACAAAAAAGAAAGTGATTTGCCAATGCAGCATTTAGCAGGGGAGTGAAGAGAAAGAAGTAGAAGCCCAGCAACTGCAGTTACCTTCTTAAATAGATTCTATTTTATATTACAGGAGCACACTTCTCTGCGCGGCTGGCTCTTGTGCTAGTTAAGCAAAACTTGTCACAGGAAACAAAAATATTTGCCAACTTGGCTTTAATGCAAAATCTATTCTTTTTTTGCATACATCAAATGTCAGCCTCTCTATACCCCTCTGACAGGGAGCTGGCACGAAAGACAAAACACAACCAGGTGCTTCCTGGCAGGCCGATGATGCTATGGAGGTTACTAGTCTTGGTGAGAGAGGAGGGTTTGCACTTATTTTATTTGATTCACTGTTATCTGCCAAACATACTAACTTTCACATGCAGAATATAGTATATAATCTCTTAGGTAAATACTAGATTGGGATTCTTTTGGTGTTGTCAGATCTAGTGTCCCTCCATTCTCAGTGAGCACTCGCAGACTCTGAAATTTTAAAAAATCAGTGAATTGAGGATATATTTTGCCTGATTCCCAAGATTAGGGATCCTTTAGACAATTAATTTAGACAAAATATCTCCCTAAGCAAAAAGGTGATGTATCTGTCCATGGCTCTTGTGTCTAATTAGGAATACACACAAAGATTTTTTTTTTTTCAATATTTAATAGATGAATGTGTGTAAGTATTTATGTTTGTTTTTATTTAGCCTACTGGCTAGGTTTACTTCCAGTGTAATTACAGTCCTGTACTCACTTTACATTGGAAGGTTTGAGTAGAAAAGGATAAAAATTTGTGAATTTTCATTATGCTTCATGTATCTTTGGAAACATTTATATTCCTTTGTATACTAATTCACCCAAATTTCACTGCATATATCTTCTGTATTAATATTTTTTGTTCCTCTTTGCGTATTTTAGCTTATTTTGAGGGAAGTTCAGATGTACATTTGCAAAACATCAACAAGCTTCAATAACTGCCTTTGGTCGACTGAAGTTACAATTTTTGAATAGGCAAATGCTATCTTTCTTAATATTCAGTAGTAGTATTACCCTGACAAAAATATTTGTGATTCAATAGACTGAAATCTGATAAAAGGCCTTTAAAAATCCAAGTAGATCGATCATGTGTAATCATTGCAAAAGAGCAAACTTAGCAAACAAAAAGGCTTTCTCAACATGCTTCACTGTAAAAATTTTACTTTAATATGGATTTAGATGTGCAGCACATAATTTGCAGCACCTAAGCTGCAAAAATGGCCCTTTATTTTATTTTGCTGCATTTCAAATACTTCTTTAGAAATTCAGAGACTTGTTTCCTATGTCAGTTTCTCAAGCATATTTTTTTATGAGCCAGTCAGCTCAGACAGTCTAATCTTTTGAGATGTCAAGGTCTTGTATTACGTTTCCTATGTTCCCAGGCAGGCAGAGTGCTAAATGTCTCCACTGCAATTAAAGCAAACAAACACAAGCTTGTATCTGTCAAGACAGGCAGCTTCCCCTTCGTGCACACCTACATAATGTAATGAACATTTTTAGATTATATATAGCAATCAGTTGCTCCTCACTGATGGCATCTATCCCTTGTACATACAAGATGAATTCGGAAAGCAAAGAAAATCACACTGAGAGTGTGTATGCTTATATGTGTGTTTATATATAACATAATTTCCTCCTGGACTTCAGTTTTAAAACTATTATGGTCTTTTCCTGTTTTTTTTCCAGATAAGAATGGGCCTAAACAGAAATATCTTCTTTTTAACACAGATCTGGATTCTACTGATTTTAACAGAGGTATTTTATACCCCAAAAAAGTGTCTACAAAACCTTAACTAAGAAAATAAGCACTGGGAGGCTGCAGCCAGCACGGTCTATCTTAGCATATTTGCTAGTTGCTGAAGTACCTCATTTTACTTAGTTGCCTTTTAGTATTCACTCCCCCCTTCTTTTGTTTTAGTCCTAAAATCGCTTCATTTTTCAGTTTAGATTTAACTTTTTCTCTGTTCAATTACTCTCCAGAGATGAATACACTGGTTTACTATAGCTCCATACATCTGTAAATTGAAGCTTGATCTACACAGCAGAGGAGCAAAACCACATTTTTTATAGAGTAGCTGATAATTGGAAAATTTAGACAAGCTTTTTGGCACAGAGTCTTTTATCATCTCTGATAAGTAAACAAAAACTCCAAGCTAAGTACAGGTTAAAAAAATTCTCCTAGTTTAATCTAATTATGTTAATTAACTCTGTTACTACATGCATAACAGCTGCACTAAGAATGAATAACTTCATTCCAGTGCCTCAGAAAATGTCTTTTTGTTTGCACATCCTATTCATCTGCTCTAGAACACATCACAGCTCATGGCTTAGAGCTATGGTTTGAAGTCTAGCACAGTGCTTGCAGGCACCTCATTTATCTGTCTCTTTGATAGGTGCACTTACTAACTTTCATTCTTATAAATACACACAGACTGCCATCTCCTAGCTGAGAGAAAGTGTGTAAGAAAAGGCAGCATCAATGCCATAGTTAAAAGCTATCCAAAAAGCACAGCCCTTTTTCTTTTTTTTTTTACATAGTTTTGATACAAACACATATTGAAATGGAAACCCTAAATGCTTTTGGAAAATGTTGATCAGATTCCCCTTTACTTACCTTCAAATTTGGAATTTACCTTAAACAAGAACTGGCCATAGTCCGTCCTGCTTGGGAGTCTGGACCCAACTGAAGCTCCGGTCCATCTAATTTATGATACAGCAAAAAAAGGAATCACTGAAAGTACAGAAAATAACATTAATTCCGATGATGATTTAAAGAATATCCTACTAGATTTTATCACACGCTGTAGCTGTAGTCCACTCTACAGCCAAAGCTTTATTTCTGTCATACTGATTAGCCAATTTCTTACTGATATTAAAGACAAATTACCTTTACCAGCTTTCAGCAATGCTGCTGTCCTCTTCTGTTGCAAAAATTCCCTGGTTTCTGAATGTCCTTTTTCACTGTTTTGTAATTGTAGCAGTCACAAGAAATGTAGTTGCAAGTTTCTAATCTATTCTGAGTATTATCAAGCCCCATGAAGTCTTTTTCCTGGAAGATGCTTTCATAATTTCATATGCATTATGTCTCTTCTTTTTCTTTCACCAGCATTCAAAAAACACCACTTACGAAGAAGCAGAGCTCCTGACAGTTTAATCTAAACTATTATATTCAAGACTCATTTATGGATCTTTTATACGGAAGAAAAATCTATCCACGGAAACCCAATTATGCATGGTAACCATTCAAGGATATATTGTTCACGCATGTAAAATCCTTCATGTGGAATTCATTGTATCAGATCTTTAACAGTCTCTTCCTATCTGTTTTCTGCCTTCAGCTTGTAATGATTTTGAATAAGAGCATCAGAGGCAGTGTGGAAGGCATGGGCTAGGGTGAAGAGAGGTGACATACAGAAGGAAGACACTTCTGATAATGGAAGCCTAGACTGGTTCGCGCTTGGCATGTGAATAGTTCTGCCCTCGACCGAAAGCCAACTCCGCTCTGTGAGGAAACTGCAAGGGAAGTTAAGCTTTTCATGCAATTCTTACAGAGTGTGGGGCTTGACAAAGAAACGAGCTTTGGAAAGCTAGAAACGGGTGACAATGCAATTGGAAGAACACTTTTCAACCCCTGTTTTTCAAGAACACAAAACAGTACAAAGGAACAAACTGCTTTTGTGGATCTAGTTTATTAATAAGCTTTGTAATTAACAAGACAACATGCTGTACAGAAACCTGAAATAGAACTACTGCAAATTTACTGGACTTTAAATGCTGCTGGACTATGGCATGTGATGTCCGACTGCACGACCTGCAGAGTGCGGTTGGGGCTGCGTCACCCGCAGACACACACTGCGCACGGCAGACCCTGCAGTATGCCATAGCGTGGGGAGACTTCCCGGAAATACAAACTCAAATATTTACAACGAATTGTCAATCTTTCTTTTCACTAGGGATAACATAAGTTATACACAATTTTCCTACGTATACCAAATAAAATCTTTGCCTTCAACTTTACTTTGTGTCTGTGCTCCCTTCTTTTCCCTAGAAAATGGCAGTAAACAGCTGTGTAATAACTTAATGGATAGTTACTGATTACAGATTGATATTAAAGCTGCAAAAGCAGAATTTGAGCTGAAACTCAAGCTAAACTTGGGAGACAAAGTCAGGCAAGGTGGGTGCAAATGTTCAAGCTTTGAGCTCTGTGCCAGTTAGATATGAGCCAAGTAAGCTTGAATCAAATAACCCTGAGCTAATTGCTCACTGGTTACTGGAACGTCTCTAGGTCTCTTGGCTTTGGCTTGCTCACACTGGAAGCGGGGCAGGACTAGCAGCTCGATGCTGATGTGGTTCCACACGGGATTCTGTTACCACAGAGCAAACCCCTAATTTTCTTAGGAGGCTCTATGTACACTGGAGGCACATACGTAGGATAAAAAATGCTGCACTTTTTCTAGTTTTAAGCCAAGCAAAAAGACCAAGCTTGATTCAGAACAACATCCATGATGTTCACGTGACACCTGTAGCTTGACCTACCGTCCGTGAGCTCTCAGGCCCTATTAGCGTGGGCTCGTTGCCACGATAATCAGCTAAATGACCTGCAGCTGCTCAGGAGTCTCCGTGTAGCCTCGCAGACATTCCTAATTACTCTCAATATAGAATTAAGTTACATTTCCAAATACAGCACAGTTCGGGAAAACAAAGAAACTGCATATTTTACTTCAGTTTGACTTATGTTCAACTCTCTCTTTTTCTTAACTGACTATACAATAGGAAAAAAAAAAAGTACCTTTCTTTTTGCCAACACAAGCATGTACCAAGCTTGGGGGGAAAAAAAATCTAGGCTAAACTGTGTGACACATTACTTGGAAGAAGGCAAAGGTTTTCCTTTATTGTTACACTGTATGAAACAATCTAATCATTTAACTACCATTTTACTGTATACTGTATATAGGATTGTTTTCTCCACAAATTCACACAAGAAAGATAAAATAAGTTAAATGACTAAAAAAAAATTACACAAAAATATACAATCTATGTACTAGATAAATTATTTATATATATGGCAAGATGTGTAAAGAGTCTACAGTAATGTTATTCCTCTGGATACTGACATGCCACTTGAAGGTTTTTTTAAGAGAAACATTGCTTCAAATGCACAATTTTTTATCTTATATATATGTATTACATAATATATAAAAATGAGGGCATAATTTAACTCCTGATACAATGTGTATTTACAGTTACAACTATTCTGTATCTTGTTAACGAAATGTCAGAATATCATAACATATAACAACTTGCTATCATCAGATTTGTCTTTATGTTTTTGTTGCAGCCATTTTTATTGGAGTTATTTGATTGGCTGATTTTGTGACTTTTTTTTTTTTTTTGAAAAAGGAAGTTAATTTCTTCGGTATTTTAACATAAAAAACCCTAAATAGTCAAAGACACTTTTTATTGATTTTTTTCTCTGCCTAAAGGAAAAAATATGAATTCTGATTCCTTTATGATTTACCTGTGAAAATCTGAAATCTACAATTTCTACAAAATTAACTACAAAATTAATTTTCAACCAGTGGGGAATTGTTACAGAAAACAAAGTTTTCAAAAACAGAAGCACATTCTGTAAGCATTTGCCATGACAGCCCTCTGTAATTTAAAAAAAAAAAAAAAGGGGGTTCTGCTTAAAACAGTAAGAATTGCATGTCAGCTTTATTCTAAATTTTGCAGAATAAGTATGTTTGGGAAATCTGTATTTTTTTGCTGTATATCTTTGAAAAGAACTGCTCTATTTTCTCACCATGATGTCTCCAAAACAAATGACTGAGGGCTTTGTATAGATTAGTTGTGAATTAATTTGTTTAATTTTATTTGTTCTGGAATTTTAAATGAGTTGTGTCAGTAGCCAAAGGATTAAAATTTTTTCCAGGATTACATGCACTTGGAAGCCAGTGTGCCACATCTTTGCTAAATATTGAAAAATACATCAAAAAAAAAAAGAAAGAAAAGTAGTACATCATTAGATAACCTGATGTTGAATAATTAAACCTTATCAGTAGGTTAAAAGTGAAGTTTCTTTTATTTTCACATTAAATCTAAAGGTGATTTGAATAGATTTACAGTGGGGACAACAATATATAAAGCTACTTATACCTGCTGGGCACATAAGAGAAGCTCTTTTAGCATTCATTGGAAACCCTCAACAACTTAAACTTCTGTAAATTTTACAAGGAGCTAATATTACAGCATTTTTACACACAGTTTTGTTTATAAGTTACAGATTTAAGTTACAATAAGAAGCCTACATAGAATTCTATCCATAGGAAATATTCACAAACTGTCTTTTTTCTCTCCACACAACTTCGATTGTCTCATTTAATGTTGCAACACACTAAAAATTACCTAGTTTTGTTAAGTAAAAAAAAAAATCTTGGTATGTACACATGCTACGTGATGAAATGGCTAAAAAGCAAAAATGTACTGGAAAAAATTATTTATTTTTTCACCTAAGAACAGCATCTCCTTTGCACCCACTGTGGAATCTATTATCTTTCCCCCCTGCAGCATTAACAACGTATCCTTGAGTACACAGAACACTGAAAAAGACCTAATCTTCATGGAGCAGCACTTGGAGACTTTATCAAATAATGTAATTGGGGTGTATTTATAGCTACATCTATTCAGGAGTCATTACTTAGATTCTTCTTTCTTTGCTGAGTAATGTCAGTGATTCTCTAATAAACTAAGCCACAGGGACAAGAGCGCCTTCATATAAAAGGTTGGGAGTAAAGCAAATAATCTTATAGCTAACTTTTTCTGAATACTTGTAATAGGTGATTATAGCTGTAAAACAAACATATACATCACTATAATATTCTTTTAAGCACCAGTAGCTTACAGCCACAATATCACATGAGACAAAAAACTACCCAGTTTCCTACTGTTTTCAGCAGTGGCTGTGTAATTTTCAACTAACAGGAACAGTAGCCAAAGCAAGCTCTATATGATTAAAAAAATAAAAAAAAATAGAAAGGAAAAAAGAGTTATAGACTTACGGTTTGAAAAACCTAATATGTATCATAGTGTTCCTCGCATTATTGTAGAAAGGAATATCTTGGAAAGTAAAAAAAAAAAAAAAAACAACCTTATAATTTTAATAAGTTTTGACCTTCTATATCATATGGTTGTAGTAGGTTTGGTCAAATAGCTTTCTGTTTCCTCATCTATTGCATTCTTTCAAAGAATATACCTGTACAGTGACACAGTTCAAAGAAATATATAAATCAAAAGCAGTTGTCATGTCTTTGAATACATTTTCCCTCTTAATTATGTAAAAGACAAATTTTGAAGGAAAGGTATACCATCCTTCTGCAGAATTAGATTTTAGGATTTTATTCACTCTGTTACATAAAGTAATCAAATGAAAAATTGCCCACTTGATCTCTATCTGCTAAGGGAATGGAAGGTGAAATTTATGAACATGTTCATAAATTATAACAAGAAACGCAGAGAAGACTGATTTGAGCAGGCAATATCACTATTTTTAGATTGCAGTATTTCCCCAAACTGCGCTAAGAAGTAACTTTCAACTTGAAGAGGTGTAAATGAACCTTTGCACAAAGATGACCCAGATAAGAAAATTCAAGAAAGAGGATTTTGTGTTTAGCTTTTGATCGGTTTTGTGTTGTGGGTTTTCTTCCCCATATTGTATGTTTTACCAAGAACTAAGATAAATTCCCTTTAACTAAGCACTAAGGATTTAGCTTTTCAAACTCCATTTAGAATCCTATATACATCGATATTCACAAGCCCAACACGTTTGTATATGCGCTAGAACACTGCTAGGCTGTGACTATATACAGTTACACTTAAAGCCTAAAATAGCGGGTTGCCAGATATGCCTTTATAGCTGGTGCTCGTGTATAAAGGTAGCGCTGCCCCCCGACACCGGGGCCGCGTGGGCGGCCACGAAGTTTGCCAAGGGGATGACCTTGACAGGGTCCTCGCCGGCGCAGTGTCTCTCGCAGGCGGCGTAGAACGGGGGCCGGGGCCCCGCGAGGCCTTTGTCGGGGTCGTCCTTGGGAAGGGGCCGCGTGAGCGCGGGCCGCCCCTCGGGCCGGGCGCCGCGGCCCCAGGCCGGCGGGAAGCCGAAGGAGGGCAGCGCGGTGCTGGGCGGCTGGAAGGGCGCCAGCGCGGGCGGCATCCAGCAGTTGTCGGAGTGGCCCAGGATGAGGCACTCCTGCGTGCAGGTTTCGGAGGCTTCGGCCAGGGCCTTCTGCAGATTCACTTCGATAGCTGCGGGGAAAAGAGAGAAACCGTCAGAGTTCCAAGTACTGAACGGAGAAAAAGCTAAGAAAAAGTTCTGGAAAAGGATGGTACCACTCTTAGAGCCACGGACTAGAGCCCCTACACATTCCGTTTACAACGACCACTGCCTTTTTGAAACTCTCAGATTCTAGAACTAGAGGTAATGGCCACACCTTGAAGCACCAAAAGTTCCACAGGAACTTAAGGAAAAATTTCCTGACAGCAAGGGTGACAGAGCCCTCACTCAGGCAGCCCAGAGAGGCTGTGGAGGCTCCTTCTGTGGAGATCTCCCAACCCGCCTGGATGCACCCTGTGCCCCTGCTCTGGGTGTTCCTGCTGGAGCAGGGGGTTGGACTAGGTGATCTCTAGAGGTCCCTTCCAACCTGAACGGTTCTATAATAACAAAGCTAAAAGCATTTTACAAGCCAATACCATTAGTCTATGGATATCTACATACAATTACTTGAACACACTGTAATGATTAAAATCAGTTTGTTAAAAACTAAGTATTCTTTTAAAGCTGGATTTTGGGGTTGGTTTTGCCTTGTTAGAGGCAAAGTGAACTTAATGTGGACACATGGCTCATTGGCTTCAAAGATGAACTGACAGGCTTTAAAAAACAAATGACCATGTAACAGCAATTTTAAACAGAATTGATTTCTCTGTGCTTTCAATATTGGAAACCCTGAAAAATCAAAGCCTAATAGCAAGAGAAGCCGTAACCTCTGTAGCTTACTAGGAATACAGTCCTATTTCTTGTGTAGATACAGGGTCTGTGCCCTTGAAAGAGGATAAGAGAAATCATAATTTGTTCAAAGGCAAAGCAAGCTACTAAATCTGACAGTTTACAATTCATAAACATTCTTGATCTCTTTCATGTAAATGACTGTGACTTCGAAAGGTTGAATAAATTCAAATTAATATAATTAAAATTCCACAAATAATTCCTTGAAATAATTTTCACAGTGTATATTTTAATTTTATATTCTCTTGCTACATTCTGGTTTTAAATGTATTAGAGGAGAGGATGAAATTCTGATTAGATATTTCATTGTATTATCTACAAAAAAAATCAGGAGCTTCTTTTTTTTCCCCAGGAAAGATACATACATATTTTTAATATGTCTTCTGTCTTTACAAAAATTATATTTAGGATTGGATTCTGCCTTACAGTGAGTTGAGGTATACTTTTAGGAATTACTTATTGCAGGATAAGTTCTGAGGCAGAGCTTCTCATCTGCTGACTTTTATATTTAAATAGACACCACATTTCTGTTTTAATAAATACTGTGCATGTTGAAGTTTGTATAGCAGAAAGTACAAATATATATTTCCATGTTACATCCAAACACATTGCAGCATTATTCCAAACTTTAGTAAAAGCGGAAACAAAGTTAAATTATCAGTGCTTGGCAATAAAAATTTAACATTCAAGCTTTAGACAAGGCAACTGCAGAAATAAAAGGTCACGTATAAAATAATTTCTACACCATCTTGACAGATCTGTATGACAGTAATTTTGTGCCATGTGTTGCCAGACTAACTATAGACTTGGAGCATGCTAACATACTAACAATAACAATGTTGTCAGAATGACAGAACCGAGAGAGATGTTTATATCCAAACTCCAGTTCTTGCAAAAAATTAACAAAGACTTGCAGCTCTATCATGGGTACAATCATGCTCGATATGATAATAAATTATTTTAGCTTTGAGTTGAGGTTTCTTTTTACAAGCACACAGAATTATCTAGAAGATATACTTTTTGGAGCTGCCATAATCAATCTTTCTGAGTTGGAATATGTGATTTTCATTACTGCTTATAATTAATATAAAAGAAATGTAAGTGTACACTCTCTTTATAACATATATATATTTATATATATACATAAAATAAATAACTATTTTCTAGTAAGCACATCATTAGTATTGCCGGAGAACAGGAAATTAAAAAATAATTAGCAAATGCTAGTACTTTTCTGTGTGATTTCTGATGTTCGGAATTCTTATTTCCCTAACAGCAATAGTCAAGTTTCATTTTACAGTATACTGCAATCATTTTAAAGAACCAATTATAAGTGAGATCCCTAACCTCTAGTCTAACTTTAAAAGAAGATTAAAAAAACAAAAGCAAACAAAACACAAACCATTTTTTAACATTCAAATCACTACCTGAATACGAGCCATAATATTACTGCAGCCCTGAGGCAGATATCTTCAGGAGACCGAGTCTGCAGTAGGAAATCAAATTAGCTGAGGGTGTTACACTAAACTGTGTAAGGCGGGCAAGATCCCCAATATCTGCATTTAAAGGGATCTTGGAAGAATCTCAGCAATTACTCTGCTACAGTAAAAGGCACTAGCAAGAATAATTGGGATGCAGAATAGTTTCTGTTTGGTAAAGAGTAAAAAAAATAAAGCAAGCTAGGGTATGAAATCTTATGTTTTTAGCACAATGGAGTAAGAATCATTGTCAGAGCATAAGTCACCAGTTCTTAAATGAATTTAACATAAAATGTAGGAATTTTTCTGCATGAATATTGACCATGCATTATCTCTTGTGCCTACCGTTCCACGGCATGAAATGCATCTTCTTTTTCTCAGTCTAATTCATCCTCCATTTTCTTGTCATTTTATCATTCTGCTGTTTCTGTAGCACTTAGAAGCCTTCTAAATAGCAGCTTGGTATTGGCATTGCACCGCTGTCTAAACTCACAAAATATGTGTTTTTAAGAATTCCCTGTTTTACCAAACAAAAGAGCTTTCTGTAGGCAACATGTTATACTAATAGTGCCATTTTACAGCACAGCATAGCTCATCTACAAATATTACAGTGAAAAAGGGTCACTGAAAATAGCATTAGGATGTTGTCCTCGGCACCCAGACTGGCTTTCCCTGCGCCACTTTCCCCCCATTTTAAATGAAGGGATCTCCGGCTGGCTCAGGAGATAAATAACCCCTATTCCTGTAGCATCCAGAAGACAACCCCATGCTCAAGTGACTATTTATCAGAGGCTGTGTGAATTCATCACAGTATTTTCTATCTGCTATTCTTTAAGATTCCCCCTATTCTACATCCTATTTGTAGCAGTTACCTCTTGCAAGTTATTGCTAAATACAGGTGAGGAGAAAATATTCTGAACCCTTCTCTCATCTAAAAATGGTAATATAGGCCATTATCTTGCTAGTCCAATAAATGCTTTGTGGTAGAAGTATCTGTGACATCTGCCTCAACAAATAAAGCAGGAGATGCTGCCTGCTGTCTCTGAGTGTTTTCAGCAGAAATGCTGTTTTTCATCTACTGAAATTCCAACTGTCTAGTAATATCTTGCCTCAGATATGACAGACTTATAAATGGAAATAGAAGTGTGAATACCCTCCGTGATTTTTGAATAAACAATACAATAAATTGGGCTGCTTTGTTTCTTCCTTTACTTACTAGTAAACTTTTAATTCTATATATTTTTCATACTCTTGGAAGATTCAAACATGATTACCAAGTAGTAAAGAGAACGCTTTTAATTCATAGAATAGATCACATTCACAGACACGTGAACTTACCATTTTTACTTGAACTCATGATTGTTGTAGGAACTAAACTATTTTTTAAGCTGTCTGCCTCAGAACTAAGAACATTTTTAAAGAACATGTCTGTCAGGTCTCATGAAGTGTTTAGATCAGAACTGTCAGGTGTAACTAAAAGCACAATAGTTAAAAGACTTTTCTCATTGTTCTACAGTCTTTATCATTTCTAGGTCAAAATGATTTTCAGTAAGAATATTTACTTTTACATGAGTAAATGTGGAATTTCAGCCTTGCCAGGTAGCTAATCCTTCAGTCAAAACATTAACAAAAAAATACCATTTGAGCTGATCTGTGTTTTTTTTTTTCTTCCCTGTACAAATAGTACAGGGAAGTACTGTTTTTTTCAGTAAAAGCTTGCCTATAATTATAACAACTTTATAGGGTTCTTGCATAGCAAATATATTCTTGCTTAGGGGGGAATGAAAGCTGTGGAAATTTATAGCGCTACTCTTGTCCTCCCAGTCTACAAAATATATGACCCTGGTTGACATGATGCTGCATACATCCTGCTCAAAGTAGGATATCTTGTAAGAGAAAAGTTTGTGGAGAAGTTTAGGCTTAGTTTCCAGAAGTGCACATCTCTAGGAATTCGAAACACATGGGCTAAAAGGGAGATATGCAACGTGAGAAGGTGAACAAATCAACCAGATGAGAAAGGTCCTTTACCCACATATATGTAATAAAGATGAAAAGCTATTTGAAGATTTGTTCATTAGAGAATGATTAATTAGAAGTTAAGAAAAAATATTTTATTGTATCAATGCAAACTCAGAAGCTAGGAAATTGTGTAAAGAAAACCTAGTAAAACAGAAGAATATAGAATTGCTTGAATTTTTAAAGCTATCTAGCTGTATTCTTAATGAAAAGCCAGTATTGAATTTGACACATTTTGGATGCAAACCATCCAGTGTTACATTTAGAGCACTCTTGTTTCATAATAAAGCAAGCAACAATTAGCAAGCAATTAAGCAAATTGCCCATAATTATGCCATTGCTGAGCTATTTTTCATATTTTCACAACACAGCACATATATGAATACATCGCTTGCAGTGCCAATACTACTCTGTCAGCATCCAGAAGTGCCTCTCACTTACTGAAGCGTTTCATATTGAACAGCTCCCGCCGCCCTTCCAGCGTGCTCTGCTCAGCATGAACTCACCACAGGGATGAAGATGACAACCTCAGACTGCTCATGTCCCCCAGTAGCTCCTAAGGAATGGGTTGTCATCCCCCTTTTTTTACACTCACATGTATGTACCGAATGTGATACTCAATCTAAGCAGTGATTCAAGCATAATATAGGGGAAATATGCCCCAAATTATCCAGGTGACCAAAAACGGCCTCTCCCTCAAATAATGTATTGGTTTCTGTTAGGAAAACAGAAATGACAATGAAAAAAGGAAGGAGAGTTGGTAAAAACTAGGTTATTTCAATAACTCCAGGAAGAAACTTGGATATGGAAAATCTACCTAATTGTAGTTAGAATACACTCCACTTTTTTGCTTTAACAATAAAATGCCTGTGGGAGAAGAACCTTTTTATTCAAAGAATGGCTAGGACATGACACAAGACTTCAGTCTCCAGCCTCACCTCCACCAGAGCACACGGGGAATCACACACGTGACAAATCAAATCTGTCGACACTCCCCACATGTTCTAATGGCATCAGCATTAGATGAGTCCGTGAGAAACCACACATTTCTGTGCCATCTACAGGAGTTCACCACTTGCAACGCTACCCCAGGTAATGTCCAAAAACGGGCTCTGCCTCTATGCCAACAAACACCTTATTTCCTAACATCCCTTTTTAAATTCATTTCCATCCTGCAAAACTGCCCCGAGTTAGGCTTCTTTTCATAAAAGCCCAGTGGCAGGAGGGTGGTATTCTGCATCGTGCTGCAGTTACCCAAATGCAAAGTCAGCTGGGGAGAGGGCATATGGGAGACGAGGCTGGAAGAGAAAGTGTAGGGTAACTCCTGCATAATGAACTACATCACTTGCAGTGTGAAGTGAATCTTCCCTCTGTAAATAATAGCTTTATTAAATAAGTGCATTCAACTTTCATTCAATCATCTCTTCTTGTTTTTCTGACTAGAATCTAAATCTTGTATTAATTAAAACAAGAAGTTTTCCAACAGCAAGAATACCAAAAAATTTCAGCTTCAATAACTGCTGTTTTGCACAGAAAGATACTTCACACACACACAAAAAAACACCCACTCAAGTCCCCCTAACCTCTGCAACCTCTTCTGTTCCATACTATGGAATATGGATGTTACAGTGCTGTAGGGTAGAGAGCACTACTGACCTTTATTGCTTCAATATTTCAGTTGATTTCATCATTAATATCCTTTGTTTCTTGGGAATTATGGCAAAACGAGTATTTGAGGAACATACGTTTCCTAGCCTATTTCTATTCTAAAAAGTGTATATTGAGTTATAAATGAGAATTTTACCCATAACGTGTAAAGTACAAGACATATCTAAAATGTATAGTGAAAAACGTAGTATATTGATTATAATACAGGCTAATACAATGTGCTTTATTTAATATTTAATTAACTGCTCCACATTTGCGCCGAACCTTGTTAATTATTAATAAAAGGTTCATTATTTAACACAGAATGCAAATTTAAATTCAAATCAATTAAACAAGGTGAAATTACATAGTGATAAATGGATTATCCTCCAGCAAAGACCTTTGACCTGGGGAGCAGTAGTGGGTGAACACACAGTCCCTTCATACTGAAAAGCCATGTTCTACACCTTAAGTTGCATACATTACACTTAGGTTTACTCTTCAAATGATGTAAAATATCTGCAGTAAATGCAGCATCTGGGTTTCATCTAGCATATTTTGGATAAAAAAGGGCTTCTGCTATCATTTTTAATCTGGCCCCTGGAAGAGGAAACATTGTCGATATGAGGTTTCTACAGGGCATTTGTAACAGAGGAGATTTTTCCTCATGATGTATAAAAGTCTTTCAAGATAAAGTTCTTGTCTGCATTAAGGGAAAGTTGTAGGTAACAGCAATACCAGCAATTCTCTTGGCTTCTTCAAGGAATGTATCTATCTTAAGACAGCTGTCTTGGATAACTGGACAACCCTGGATAAATTGAAAAATGGTAAGAAATACTACGGACTGTTTCACAGTCATGTTCACCTTGAGCTCATTTCTGCAAGTACTTGCTCAGATGTTAACTTGACATTGGCTTAATTTTAAATTCACAGACATCAACGTTCTAAAATAACATCTTGATACTGAGAACACTGAAAACCATTCAGATGTTCTCGGGAAGATGAACTTCACTTATCACTGCGATCTGTTATGTCGACCAGGAGAAAAAAAGCTCAGCAATATCAGTCTGCAATATCTGCAATCATTTGTATAGCACTAATTTCATTAGTTTCTCTCTACTTTGATGATGTTTCTTAAGTTATATTAGTCACAGATTTATGCATATACATACATACAGCATACTTTAAAATATAAGACACAGCAAATGCAATAAGAATGGTGTATCATCTCATGTCAGCTCCTAGCGACTGCATTTCAAATGCTTACTAAAAGTTGCTCTTAGCTCTGAAAACAGAGCTTGCCCCTTTATTCTCCTCTGCTGGTCCTCTTGGCTTTTTGAGAACTAAGATCCTTCAGATATTTCCAAAGTAACTTAAATGTTACTTTCACTATTTAACTGTCTATACAAAATTATATTAGAAAAAAAAATCTTGAAAATGCTTCAAAATACAATGAGTAGGGAATCGCGAATAGAAATAACTGCATATAGATTTTCTCAGGTATATATATATATATATATATATTTGTATATATATATTTGGTGCCTGAGGAAAAAGTGATCTAGTTAAACATAGTAAAACAGAATGAGGGCTAATTGACAGAAAAATCACTGAACCAATTTAAGGTAACTGTGGATATTTTGTAATAGCATTTATATCTCCTTTTAGTAATCAAATAATTATTCAAATGCCTCATTAGTAATGCATATGAGGATCCATTACCACAAATTAAACAGATGTGTATTTGCTTAAGTATTTATTTAATCAAGAGTCAGTTCAACATGGTATGTTCTTTCATTTAACTCAACATGCAGGAGAATCTTTTGCATGTTGGTCTCCTGGGGAATTTAGGAGCATATCAGTGGTATTTTAAAGGGGACTAAACGTGCTATAATACATTTTTATCTTTTTTTTTAAAACCCTTTTAACAAGAAAACATGTCATTTACTATACAGTTCTATTAAAGGCAACTACATTAAAACAAAAAGGTTGAGGTTTTGACTGTACATAAAGGTTGTTGGCCTCAAATTATAAAATGAGCAGTCCTCAAAATGAAGCTTTGTATAGCTAATAATTTGAAAAAATTATTACTGCACATGAGCTGTGTTGGATAAAAACACTCCTTATTCACTTCAGCGAGACTTTCTTGTATTTGTTTCTTGTCTTTGGCATGTATCTACATGCCAAGTGATGTGCTATTTACTTCTTATTGACTTTACAGTAAAAATAAACAAAAGTTTGATATAAAATAAAATACTAAGCAATCCTGTTAAATTAAGTAATGAAACAACTGCTGGCAATCTTTCATGGTTCAGACACTTTAATGAAACCCTGATTTTCAAAAGGAAACCAGGAAACCATAAAGAAAAGGCATCAAGTAAGAGAGTGAACATATCTTTTATGCGATGACTCAAGAGAGGGAAAATAAAAGATATTTTGAAGTCGTGCTTTCACTGTATGTACACAAAAAGAAAACTTTAGTCAAAAGCTGCTGGAGCAATCAAAATAAAATAAACTTAAATATTCTAAAAATATTCCTATCTCTCTTATTTTGTGACTAACTATTATTGTGTTTCAAGGAAAAAGAACCCACATTTTTCTTTATTAGCATGCAAAAAAAGGGAATTTGTTTTTGCTGTGACTATATAGCCTTGACTGTTTTGCTACTGTTTCTGATCATTAAGGTAATCAAAATGTAAGTGTCAATACTGATATTTAAGTAATATGCTATGTACCCCCTAGAATAAATGTACAATCTTATATGAGTGCTGGTAGATACGGTTGATTGAACGATTAACATTATTTTATCTATTTATTTGAGTTTAATATGTAAATAAAGCTGGCAGAAGCTTTACTGGCAGAGTAGTTTTCCATAAAAGACAGCTTCGAAGTTCAACTATTTTGTAGCAATATGTTGATTCAAATGACATTTTATGATTTCAAGTATAGAAACTAACAGTTGTCATTTTTTTCTATTAATTAGTACTTATATTTAAAAAGAGAGAATCTTTACTGTCTTAATTTCATGCAGAAATGACATAACTGAAAGATGCTCCCTTCTCTCCAAAGCATTTCCTCAGATTTTACATTTCAGAAATGAATTTAAAATGTATATAATGATTCTAAAATTAAATAATAAAAAAGTAAGAATTGCCTAGAAGTTGGTAAATCTATTTTCCAACCAAATACTGTACTATTGTACTGAATATACTTTTTTTTAAAGTGAAACTGGAGTCCTAACTGTAACCAAACATTGTGATCATAAATAAAGCAATACACATTTGCCCTATCTTTTCTTATATTGCATTGCACTTGTAACATGGCTTAACATAATCCTTGGCTTTTCCACTGCCATTTTCTAGGTTCCCTGTGACCATCACTACAGAAAAATCAGACTCCAGCAGAACAGATCTTGAATAATTAGGGGAACTCCAGGGGCCAGAGGTCCAGCCTCATTAATGAGAAGCACTTCTCGATTCCCTACGCTGGCCAGCAGCAGTTCGGTTCTCCTGTGTTTATTAGGCTCCTTAATCACAATCTATAACCTTGCTGGAAAGATGGGGTGGGCAAGTAAAACTTTGACATTTCCTAACTCCACAGGAAAAAACAATTCCCCTCCTGCGGCTTTCATCCTCCCCAAGAGGAGACTCTCCTCCATATGGCTGCAGCTCAGCTGGATTTGTCTCCTGGAAAATCCTCTGAACTACAAACTCCTTGACACCTAGACAACGTTTTCTAACCAATTTTTCACAGCAGTTTTCTGTCACTATCACTTTGTCAATCTGCCACGGACTACCCTCAGTGGAACCATATAGATGTGCATCCCTTCAACAAGGACTAAAAAAGTGTGAATACACAGAAAGGGCCATGCTTGATTAACAACTTTGTGATTGCTATAAAAATGAAATTTGAAAGGTAATAATTACATTTGTAATTACTTAGGTCTAAATCTCTAATGTTTTCTATTCCCTGTATTTCTGGGCAGCTGGAGCAATGACTCATTAATAATAATAAAGTCATTTAACCCTGAAGGCACATTACAAGGAGAAAGATGTCATTTGTCATCAATGCAAATAGAACAATCATTGAAGAATACAGAAAGCCCAGTATTTCATATTTATTGCAAATGATAAAAGGGACATTTTGCACTCATTCTTACCATGACATCCCAATCTGCTTTTTAATTATGAACAAACATAAGGGGACAGAATACAACATATGAGGGACGACTAATGGAGTATTGTCCTGCGGTGACATTTCCATAATCACTTTAAATCTACCCTATACATATGCACTAGTTAAAGCTCTCTGCTCATGATAACCCTCTCCCCCTCACCATAGTAAAGAAGGAATTACACTTTGCAGGTTTAGCATTCAGCAATTGCTTCAAGTGAGAATTTTGGGATTCTGTTGCAAGTACAATAAAATACAGTATGACTTAAATTTACATTTGCATTTTTTAGGCTAGAAACTTTTCAGTTATCATTTTCATTGACACTAATTCAACCATGTCTATCTGCAGGTCCTGTTCTGAACTTGAGTGCTGCAAGAAATCTGCAAGAAGCACTCTGCATTGCAGGAAACAAATATTCTTTAAGAAACGTGTGCACGTAACTCAAATTTTACCGGATTTTTAAGAACTACGGACATAATTGCTGATATATAAACACCTGAAGGAAGAAGCAAGGCTATTCTTTCCTCTAAGTGATTTTTCTCAGGAGATGTGAAGTGTTAAGAAATAAATATGGAGTGAAATTAGAGTGATTGTACTAGAACAGAAACAAGCAAACAGTTTCATGTAAATAAAAAATCATCATAATCTGAATTCAGGTTTTATCAAACATCTGTCTTTTTGCTTTATCATCAGCACTTACGTAACCATCAGACATGAAGACAGAGCACAGGATGAATTCAGCACTATCAACTTTACCATTTGGGTAGCGAGGAGGCAAAACAACCCCGCTCCGTGTCCCCAGGGTCCCCAGGCAGACCGTGTAAAGGCATGCTTTAAGTTAAATAAGTAGTTTTAGGAAATCAGATGCATCAGGGAAGAATAAAACACACAGAGCAAAACACGTATTTTCACTTTTAAGATAGTGACAACACAGAAAAGCATACACACAGAGTGAAATGTTTTGTCAAATTGAAAAATGGAAATAATACGAACACTACAATTTTCGCATCAATTTGAGGTAAAATGTTTTGAATTACAGTCATTTTAATCTTGTTTTATGAAGAAAATTACCTTGAATGGGTGATAATTTAAAACAGCATAATCCCCCCTTCCCGTGCTCCAGGCAGGGACGGGCTCGGCGCGCTCCCGAGCGCCGCCGCGGCGCTCGCGATGGAAACGCGGAACGGGAAGCCTGGCTAGTGTGTCATGGAATCACGGAATCATTACGGTTGGAGAAGACCTTGAAGGTGATGATGTCCAACCATAACCCCTCACTTGGCACTTATGTGCGAGTACAAAAGCACCTACTGAGGCAGCTCCTACCACAGCTGGCCTAGCTGGGCCTTTCCAGGCCTCGCCAGCACCTTAAGAGACCGTGGCTGATGCTGCTGAGGCAACACGACTGTATATACCGACTCATTGACCGTTCGGTTGTGGACAGTTTCTCCACTTAAACTTTGGTGTCTTGACTGTAAATTTCTCATCTCACTTCACGGAAACCTTTTCCAACCACCAAGTAGTTTTTGATGTCAAGGAGTGTTGCCTACAGGACAGGGATACGTGACACAAACCTCCCAACCTCTCAGAAAACATCCACTTGAGTTTCAGTTCTCAGTTTCCTTGAAGAATATCCCACAGTGACTTTCAGATGCTCTTTAACATTCTTTTCAATTTTTAAGGCAATTTTCAATTAAAGTACAAAAATATTCTCATTTTCGATAGCATGATTTACAGATAGCTTACTTTTCTAAGTAATGTAAATGGAGATTTTCTTAACACCTGGACAGCTGGCACACGATGAGAATAATTTAGGCTAGATCAACATTTCACACAATATTTTAAAGAACATGATTTCTCATATCATTCATATTTTTAAGTAGATTGCTTTAGGAAATGCTTTAGGAATATGTGTGATTACTCTGGGAGATTTTAGGGGCAGTGATACCAGGCAGCAAAATGGGAATGAGCAACTGCTGACAGGGATCTTTTCAACTCATTTCAATAGCTAGGCAGGCTCTATGACTGACTCTTTATTTATTTAATTTTATTTTATTTTTTAAGAAATATTTTGGAGCACACTAAGTATAAAACAATGGGGGTGTAGAATTGGTATCAGTCCTTTCAAGAAAGTAAATTCCATTGCCTTAAAGATAGAAACATTTAAAAATATGAATGTTTATCTTTAAAGTATGCTATTGCAAGCTTAGTCATATAACTATCTCTTTCTTACCACAGCACATTGTGCGTCTCTATTTAGGATGTGAAAGAGAGTGATGTATCTGTGGAGCTTCAAATTTCAGTGAGTAGGTGTTAAATTTCCAGTGAGTACTATCTGAATAAAAGAATATTCTCCTAATATAAAAATGATGATTATTTTTTAATAGATGGCAAGTATCTTTGCACAAAAAAAATATTAAATCCTGTTTATTTTATAATTATTATCTATTGAAATATTTTAAATTTATAAGTTTTGACATGTTTGTATCACCTAGGCTAAGAGAAAAATAAATATTAAACAACATTAAATACCAATATTCATATTTGCTGTTCAAACTCATTTCCTTTAGAACGTATACCTCTATCAGCTCTTCCTCTACCGCACATGACAGAGGATCCTTGGAAACAGATTGTTAAAATTCTCAGTTCTTATGAAGTCGGGAAGCTTAGCCTCCAGCTCTTTTGAAAGTCTGAGTTTTAAACCATTTTGGAAACCATGGACAGAGCAGGCATACATTAAAGTAAATAAAATGACGTCAGAACAGTCCGTGTTAGGAAGTCCACATACTGACCCAATCTGTAGTTTCTAAGACCAGATCCACAAAAGCACATAATTCATGTTTCTTTTTTTCATAAGCTCTACAGAAAGGATAATTTAAGTCTAGAGTAAGTGCTGTGCTGGCAGACATATGGAGAAAGCTCTCACCATGTTTGGCTCTTAGATTTCTTTTTAAGAGGGTATAAACCTGAATTTCTGATGCTGCATTCAGTGGAATACATTTCACAATTGCTTTTTCTACAGCAAGTGTGGACGGCGGGAGGAATTTATACTTAGTTTATATTCCAAGTGTGTCATCTTTCTATGCTATTTAATTAAACATTTGATATAAAAAGACCTAAGTCAAAAACGACTGGCCAACTGCTGATTAAGTGTTGACCAAACTGTTATTGAACCTGTCCATCTATTTATTCCATAGTTCATTCAGAGTCTCCTAGAAATATCATTAATGGGCTCGGTGTTAATTCATTATTATCTATCGCTTCTATTCAAGTTCATGTTAACAGAATAAATTCATCAAAAAATGATCAGACTTGAAATGGCAGTTTTGGATTCTGACAGAGAATAATTTATCATGGCTGGGAAAAAGCCTCCCACCAACTGGGCTGTCTGAATGCTGGGAGTGGAAATCCTAATGACTGCAGAACCTCTGCAGAACAGGACATTAAAGTCTCAAGGAGAAACAAAACAAACCACTGAGCATACTGCCAAAATCTGCAGGTTCCTGACACGGATTCTTTCTTCTTTTCGCACTCGTAGGTCCTCTCTCCCACCCTCTGCGCTGCCTCAAAGCGGCGGTCACTGGGGCTCTGCTCTCCGTCACTTGTGTGGCACTGCGAGTGACGGAGAGCACCCCGTCCTGCCCGCGTCGGCAGCTCCCGAGCCGTACCGAAAGGCTACTGACATGCACGGGGTCACGCACTGTTCATCCATACACCAGTGCAGTGAAGGGCTTCATAACCACGTTGCTTAGTGTCACAGTATTTTTATTCACAACTTGTTGTAATTATCCTTTCTATAACAGTGATGAACAGACTCTGAGCATCTACAACTCTGCTTCCAAGTCCCAGTACCAGCAGGACACAACAGCATTCAGCGCATGCTGCTATAACAGGAACGTCCTAACGCAACATTCAGGTACGCTCAGCACCTAAAATCAAAATCAGATTTTTTTCCCATTCTAACTGCATTGTATAGCAGAAGTAGAAAGTATTGCAATGCTCTCAGAAATGCAATACTAGGGTGCAATAAGGATAGCCTGGAAATCACATTATTGCGAGGATTCTAGCTGTTGTTAGTTCACACATATCCTTGACTGCAGCATGGGTTAATTATATTTCCCTATACTAGAAACTGCTATACACTAGATATGGTCACTTCTAAGGGACCAATATTACATTTTTCCATCCTTTTGTTTTATTTGTTTCTAATTCTGCACATACCGCAGCTATTTTCCTGTTCCATGTCCTCTAAGCTCTAAACAGCTTCAAGACTTGAGTCACTTGATTCCCCACAGAAGGGGAATAAAAGAACAGGGAAAACCTGCAAGTTCTTCCAGATCTGAGAAATAAAATTCATTAGGTTCCGCCGATTTATTTTATAAAGGATCTTAAAAATCAATAAAATTATAAAAAGCTGTAAGTATCAGTGTTTTAGTATCAAGGGAATATGAAAATACTATTGGGGTGATTCCATGAGAACATGATCCTTGCTCCTCCCTGCCTTCACTCATATTTCAAAACCAAATAGAATTGTGCTTCCAGCTTCACTACTATCATCAGTCTGATGCTGCAGCTCACATTCAAGATGATATTATATTGATGCCCTGAAATGAAGACATTGAGAGCAGTGAATACACCAAGTACACCAAGTACATAGTGTCACATTGGAAAACAGTTAACTTTCACAGAAAAGCACTGAAGAGTTGGGAAGTGCAAATTCTGCAATATTAATTCAGCTCCCTTGTGTAAACATGTTTTGATGCAAACTTTAATTAGATTATCATATACTATTTTCTGATAGCACCCTTGGGCCCACTTCTGAAAGTAAGTACTTATTCAATATTTCCCTTTATCTACTCAAATCAGCATGTGGCTGTGCACCTTTTTTAATTAATATTTTCCACACTTTGTGTTCAATTCACTTCCTCATATACTTTTTAGGATATTTTTGCAGACTAACTAAAAGTTTCATGAACATGAGTGATATTCTACTCATTAAGGGCACTTGCATCTCAGGATCTGAGGCAAAAAGAAATTAAACAAAATTATACAAAGCATTTAGTAATTCTAGGTGTGCAACAAAATAGCTTAAGCCAGAGTTTAAGCATTTTATATTAGACTTGAGCATGTTATACTATACTAAACTTTCAAAGCAGACCTAATAGAATTGTGAACACAGTCCTTCTTATCCCCCGCAAAAATCTGAAGGATTCAAGATATTGAAAAAAATATATATCATTTTTCCTCTCTCTACCAAAGAGCTACATTACAGACATATTTGTAAAACCCTTTGAATATGTCAAAAGGTTATGGGTCCTGCTTAAGTTAGGTCAACTTAAGAAACTACCAAGAATCTACCAAATTTAAAAGCACTTCAATCAAAAGGGTTTTTTGTTTCTTTTTTTTGTTTTTGTTTTTTTTGCTAAAGGTTTGTGTTAGAACAGTATGATTAATATATAACTTCAAATAGAAATATGTATGTTGTTTGAACATATCACAAGCAAGAAAATACTGCTTCGGGCTTTACTTGGGTCATTTATTTAAGTTGGAAAAAAATCTGTATTAAATGCACCTAATCCAAGATAGAATTCTGAAAATTTACTAAAATTTCCTAAATCTCCTAATTTTAAATGGAGAGTAATTCAATGGAATGAATGAAGTAATTCAAGTTTTTCTGAATAAGTCTATTTATGTAAAATTAACTACATGCATGATAACTTCATAAGCAACCAAAGAAATATCTATACTGTGCTATTGTATTAAGATTTGTGTTTGTTTATCTCTCTTCAAGCTTTGTTAATATGCAAGCATCGCACAGAATACATCATATTTCATTTCAAACTCAGATTGAAGTGTTGTTAATGGTATTCACACTGTTCTTGTTTTATTTTTCCTCCAGCTGCAATAGATTTGTCTTTCACTGTCATTAATAAATCTATATACAACATCCGAAGATCAATGTATACTTTAAATAATCCTGCTACTACAAAGAACTCTTTATTTAACAAAATGCTAATAATTGTGAAGTACATGTCTTTTCATGATTTGAAAAGTTATCACATCTTTTCAAAAGATACCTGACTAACTCTAATTTCATAAAATTTAATAATTTCATAAAATCAGTATCTCAAGTTCTAGGAATTTCCCAAAGTGCTTTTTGGAATTAGATTTTCTTTTGTACTATAAATCAGACTACAGCGAGAACTATTCCTGTTGTAAATCTTTATGTATGTTTTAAAGTTTGGCTTAAATAATCAGAAAACGCACATGTAAATCCGTATCTCTCACAATTACTGTATTGTTATCTCTAATTTACAAATATTTTATTTTGATGATACTTTTTATGTACATTTTTGACATATCCTCTAAACTTTCCTTCCTAACCCCTATAGACAGGCCACAGTTTCTACAAAGTAAAGTTAAATAGTTCTTTCCCCAGGGAACAGGTAAACTGCAAAGACAGACCCCAAAGTGAAAGAAAGGAGACATATGCAGAAGACAGAATAATATTCTATTGAAAGCAAGGAGTCCGTTCTCCCTTTCTGATTCTAATCATTATTCTGAGGAAAGTAAATCTTACAAATTGTTATCATACAGATGGCAAACTGCTAAGAATTAATTCGGAAAGGCTATGTACAGCTACACAGAGCAACACCGAAAAGCTCTATTCTTCAATTAGCACAATATGCCCAACTCAACATGGCCAGGGCAGCTCAGACATAACTATCCTTATGGCTACAGCATGAGGACCGTCTAATTTGGGTCTTAAGTACCCATGAGAAAGGCCATTTGTCCAAAGACTTTTTAAAATAACTATTTTAGAAAATTCCACAACTTCAGAGTAAAGAATTTAAATTTAAGCCTCATTCTTATTCCATTACAAAAAAATGCACTGAAATCTTGATAATTTAAACAGAGCTAAGGCATTGGGCTCTGAACTTTTACTCCTACTGCCAGCTAACCTGCAATGGTGATGTGCAAACACATATGGACATGCCAAAGAAGAGAGAGTACTGAAACACAAGCAAACAAACCCCACATTGCTCCATTCTGCTCCATGACAAAACTGCCCTTCAGTTTGACCACAGACCCCACAGACCATATTGGGATTTGACCAGATCATAAACTGCAAAGCAATTCATCACTTTCTGCTCCTAATGCTTTTGTCTGCCACTCGCCAGTCAGGCACTGTTCATTACACATTCAGTCTTTACCACTAATTTTATATGCAGCTTATCATATCACATACCAAAAAAGGAGCCAGGGAGTCATTTGACTTGTTGAGCATAAGACATAAAAACATAGCTTAAATTCAAATTCTGAAATGGCCCTGATACCTTGAAGAGGATTGCGTGAGCTCTTATAAACACGTTTCTTTCTATGAATCATTTGGTCTAGGGTTCTTCATCTCCTGAAGGAGAGAACCTTCATCACCTTTCCATCAGCTACTGCTTTAACTTGTCAAGACAAGAGCAGAGAAAAAGCAGAGGAAAAAAAAATAATAATAATAAAAAAAATCCCACAGAGCACCTAAAATGTATGTAGCACAAAGAAGAGAGATTCATCCACCTTCTCCAAGGAAAGGCTCGATCATTTTATTTGTTCCACTTCATAGCAATAGAGCTGGATAATACACTGGGAAATCTTCATTATAGCCTCAACAGTCAAGCTTTTATGAACCTGATAATACTAAAATATTACCATGCTAAGTGGTATGCCATTATCATAATATAACATAAAATCTATTGCATTAGCATGTTATTATCATGCTAAATGATCAATACAAAATTATTGATCATGCTAAATGGCTAGTGAAATAGATCTCAGAATGCATCCAGTTTCCACCCAACCAAATTTGCCCTTCTAATATAAGAGGTTAAGAGAGGAGAGTCAAAAAAAAAAAAGAAAAACAAACTTATATCTGAAGAATTGGAAATACTGTGAAAGTTTTTTAAAATTGGGTCAAAATCTCAGATCCTGAAACATATTTGTTTTCTACTACTTCTGTACATGAATCCCAGTAACGTTTTATGCCAATCACTGCATGGAACTTCTGTCATAAAACAAAACGAATAGCTCACAAATCATGTCGGGAAAGGAGAAAAAAGGTGAAAAGAAAGGAAAAAAACCACAAGCCTTTTGAATCACTCTCAAATTTGACATGTTTTGAGTAGGGACAGCTGAGATTAACTAGAAGTTGTTTTAGGGATGCACATCACGTTATCGTGATGTTGACAAGATCAGTAAGCATTACTGGAGATGCTGGTGATAAGATGCAAGAAGAACAGATAAAAGAATAAAAATAAACCCATGGGAGCTGATCACGATGTTTCCCTTAGCTGCACTTCATTGATATTTTTACGGTACGTAAGCCTATACTGCAGGGGGAAGTAGTCATCGCAAAGACCGTGTTGCTTAAGCTCTGGGTATTCTGGAGTCTATTTAAAGTGAAGAGATTTCAGACCATTTCAGAATCTTTTTCATAAATCCAGCAGAAACAATAGAGTTATTTTAATCTCATTTCTGTTTCTAAGGAAGATTTGGTAGCATTTTGAAAGGTGATTATAGAACATACAGGAAACATAAACAAATATTTAAGTTGTTGTATAGAGAATAAAGATTCCAGTTCCCAAAAGGTTTTATACTTGCCTCATTTATTACTTGTTTCTTCTTCCTTCCTCTTCCCAGCCCCAGAACCCTATAAGTTCTGTTTAGGCAGTTACAGCTCGGTCAGATGCAGTTTTTCATTGCAAGTGAATTTAGTAACCTTCAATTGACTAATTAAGTGAGGGTTTCTAAACAAACATCAGCGCTCCTATAGCCCCAGCTTGCATATCTAATCCAGATAACAGGATAAGCAACAAGACTGTCAAAGTTTGTGGGGCAACAAAACCAAAACCACCCTGTATTCATTGTGCTTTGCAGAGCTCCCAAACAAAGGATAAGTTGTACTTCTAGGTGCAAAATCTAATCTGCATTTAAATAGAATTTTTCCAAATAATAAACAAAAGCCTCAAGCAACACTTTTACAGCAAGTCTTGTTGCTAGTTCACAGCCTAATCCTTCTATCTCTATCTGTAATCCTTTCTTCCCTTGTACATTCATTTCCTTAGCAGTTTATCAAGGCATCTTGGCAGTTTGAGTTCAAAGTAACCGCAACTTGTGCATTTCCTCAAGATTTTTTCCCCCCAGAGCCAAGTCTAAACCAACTTTGGGTGGGCTACAACTCCAGGCAAACTCTACCGAACCATTTTTATTGAAATAAAGAGAAATTATTAACTTAAAGAATTAGAGGACTGACAGCTTGGAGAAAAGGTTCTTTGCACATGAACATCTTCTTGCTCCTGACGAGGAGATGGCTCTCAAGGTGGGTCTCCAGCGCAGTACTGGACAGCACTGAAAGCCTCTCGTTTATCTGAAGTTGGTATTTTTCCCTCTGAGTACTAAGCAGCTGCCCATACAGATCATAAAACAAACAGGATGCCAAACTGGATGTCACCCAAATCCACAAGCCCCTGCCAGCCCGCACACCCGCTATCCAGCAGTGACCAGGAGCCGCCTGGGAAGCGGAGCAGGGGCTGCATCATCACTGCCACTCTCTAACACTGTCCTTGAGGCTGCAGGATGGCACAATCTAAAGCAGTGCCAGCACAGAATTCCCCAAAACAGGAGGCTCAAGTTTGGAATAGGTAGATTTCAAATGCTAGAAATTACTTTCCACAGTCTTTTGGCACAAAGATAAGCTCACCTGTCAGATACCAACTCGCTCCTCCAGCAGAAAGTGTGTTCTGACCAAAGACAAGAGTTCTCAGGCTACANGCAGGGGCTACACCGTCATTGCCGCTCTCTGACACTGTCCTTGAAGCTGCAGGATGAGGATGGCACAATCTAAAGCAGTGCCAGCACAGAATTCCCCAAAACAGGAGGCTCAAGTTTGGAATAGGTAGATTTCAAATGCTAGAAATTACTTTCCACAGTCTTTTGGCACAAAGATAAGCTCAACTGTCAGATACCATCTCGCTCTGATAGCTGAAAGTGTGTTCTGACCAAAGACAAGAGTTCTCAGGCTACATAAAGTCACCCGCCTCTCCTATTGCTTTCTCTGTGAAAGTAGTATTTGCTTTCTTAAGCACTGAAACTTGAGGATGAGCTGAGAAAAAAAAGAAGGTGGCTCTGCCCTAAAGGGAACAACACTGAAGGAAACTATCACTCAGAGGGAGAGATGGAAGGATAGAATTAGCATTTGAGAGATTTACCAAGTTCTCAGACATAAAGAAACCTACCGCCAGCTGAGCAATAACTAATTTAATTCAGACTTTTCTACTTTAATAAATGTCAGCTCTAATTAGACAAATGCCCACTAGATTTTGTCTACCTAATTCCCACTTTAGTCCTAGTATTGACAGACCATCAGCACATCATCCTTTAAGATATTTTCATATTTTAACACTCAACAACAAATTTGACCTATAACTATCACATTACTAGATAGAATATTCAACTAGTTTTTAAACTAGTTCATTCTGTACTGGGCCAAGGTGATTTACCTGTCTCTGAACAAATCTGGAGGTCCTGTTTACCTGCTAGTAAGGCATCAACCATCTGGTTTATAGGACTAACAACATTTTGGAGAAATGTTCCCCAAAAGGGAAACAGAGTTATAACCCAATTTGAGATGGAATTTTCTGGATTTCAGGAAAGAGAGAGAAATTAGGAATCAGTTCTCCTTCAGACGATTTGTAGCATTTATCATGCTCAGGCAAGAAAAACAAGAATATTAAGGATTCTGTACAAGAAGCTGGCAAGCTCCCTTAGCAAAAGGAAAAGGATAACATTGCAAAAGAAGGGAAAAAAAGGGCAGTAGAGCTATGGAAATGAAAATTTAAGAGGACTACGAAACTAAAATGACCATACAAACAAAGGCAGAAACCATTAAACCACATTAAAGGAATAGGAGTCAAATGCATCCAGATGGAAGGGGTGCCCTTGTTTATGTATTTATTTATTCTCCCTCTTCTTCTCCACCTAGGAATAAAAACAAATCAAACAAACTGAAGATTCTTAATTCACCTAAATAAGAAGAAAATCTTTAACTACAGTATTTCTTGAGGAACCATTCTTTTTATAAAAAAAAAGTAATATGCCAAAATATTTCTTATGCTTTAGGTAGAAGCCACACATCAAGATAGAAGATGCTCACTTTAGAAACTTGGTAATTGGTAAGGTGAAGGACAAAATCACCCTAGGTAGGAAAGGGACTGACAAAAGCAACAACTTTCTCACTTTATGACTATTGATAGCAGGTTAAAGAAAGAAAAAGATAAAAATAGTTCATCCATTATTGATGGATAAATAAAGTATTTATTAGAGGGGAAAAACTGACTTTGCATCACTAGAAGTACTATTTATCCAGAGATAAACTGCTTTGCAAAACATATTGCAAAGGATATTTCAGCTATGGTCAGAGGCTTAATGTTTCACCTTTCCACTGGAAGGCATGTGGACTTCTGAAAACATAACAAAATTCCATATGGTAAAAACTATATAAAAAAAATCAAAATACTGTTCTATATTATTTGTTTAGTCAAGTGCAGAGATTATTTTTGTACCAGAGGTAACAAAAGGTCTGCTTGCCTTATTGGTTTAGATGGCCAATATCAGGCTATTATACAGAGCTTATTTGAACCCCTCTGTGCAATGCCTTGGAAGGCCACGCACAGGACCAGCCACCTCTGCTGCCCTGATGAGTGATGGGTCTGAGGAAGCAGGAGAGGAAGAACTTCAGATACTCCCTCAATTCTTACCTAGCCAGGGATGAGGTTAGGTTAGAGAGAATTAGCAACCTGTATATCAAGGACCTTACAGAAAGGTGACAGAAGAGGCTGGCAGCTGCCACTCTTCCTTTTTTTTGGTGGATAGTGCATTTTTACGCTACATGTATTATGTTTTTGTCACTAAAGATACCTAATGACACAGAAGAACTGTCAGGTCTCCTAAACCTAATGACTCGTTTCTGAAAATCAAAGTCCAAGGTCAAGAAAGATGTCATATTTGGACAACATTACATAAAGGGGCCTCCCCCTGCATCTTTATAGCATTTTGGTAGCTTTGCTAACAGTGAGGAATAGAACTATTGAAATAAAGCTAAAGCAAAAAGCTATCACAGACAACACAAAATAGCAAGGGGGATAACATCCTGTAAAAGGAAGAGTGTTCTCTTGATATCCCAAAGGATGAATACGCAGGGGGTAGCTGCAAAGCAATAGTCAGCTATAAGCATTCAAGACCTGCAAGGGAAAGGACATGGCAGAAGGAAGAAATAGATGAGAAAAAAAAAAAAGTGATATTTTTGTTAACAAAATACTTTAAAACTATAATACGCATTCTCTATTAATACTAATAAAATATTTTTACAAGAAAAATCTAAAGTTCTGATTTTTCACGTTCAGAATTCATGTTTCGAAGCTTTTAAATCTCAATTCATATCGGCATAAGCTTCTTTTCAAAAAGAGAAAGGCCTCTCACTACACTGAAGTCCTGACTAAGTAACATGAAAACAAAAGGGAAAATTCCTGAATAAAGCTGGGCATGGGCAATTTGGGGAAGTTAGGAAATATAACAGCTTCTGGTCTCCTTACCATCAGCTAGAAAGCTAACTTTCTGCCTAATATTCTTTCAGTGTTTCCTATGGTTGTTTCAGTATTATTTACGATATATAAAAAAAGTTACTTTATCAGAGCTGCTCCTTAAGGAGCCATAAAATACAAATAATGGCATTCATTAAGTCACTTAGAAGTCAAAGTAAATAAGTGCTGAACTGAAGTAATTAGCCTATGTAATATAAATGATTAATCTATTGGAGTTCACGGCAAAGGTAAGACGCTGATCTGGCATGTACAGTACCACTAATGGCAAACGGATCTGCAAAACTCTAATTAGGTGGCATTAAGGGTCACCTCTCTTAATGGGGAGGAAGGTGGAATTCAAGCTCAACAGAGGAAAAACTCCTCTTGGCAAACAGGAAGAGGCGCAGCCTGACTGCGGGACTCACGCGCAACCACTATATCTCTGCAAACAGGTATTAGCAGGGCTGCATCTCCTGCTCCACAGGTTAGAATTTCCCTTCTAACCCACTGACTGTTGGTGGGATTTCAGGTAGATTCATGGATTTGGGGACGTAACCTGGAGTAGGTAACAGGCCAAGGAGCAGGATGTGTGTGTTCAAGGTGTTCCACCTCCAGTACCACAGACACATCCAAAATCAACATTATCTGCATGGCAGCATTAACCACAGCGGCGGGGGGAATAAATCAGTATTAAAGCCTTACACCTAAAGAGAAAGGTTTCCGTTTTTGAGAAACACAGCTAAAAATTTACCAGTCACCTCTGGACAAAGATTTTTTTAATTCAGTTTGTTGTTAACATAAATCACGCTTCTCCCGCAATCTCACGGGTACACATGTGGGTACCATAGCAACTATCACAGCGTACAAATCCCATGCTCATAAAACACACGGCTGCGTGATGAAGGCATCGCTATCTGTAAATCCACAGATCTGCAATCACCCTTTAGCCACGGCTTAATAATACAAGTAATTGTAGTTTAGATTTTCCCCCTCCTCATAGAAATCCAGCAGTAACAGCAACAGAAAAAACGACTATATCTCTGCCATGCTCTTGTGCTACAACAGTCAGCATTACAGCTCTCTTAAGGAACTGAGTAATTAATTATGTTACCTTAAATGTTAGTGAATAACTGCCAGGAAGCAGACTTTCAAAACCTAGCTCCTTTTTTTGATTTATGTTATTTATGGGCACAAGTGAGGCTTTCAGGTCACTTAAAACAAAATAACCTGGGCTGTGAATACTAAAAGAGAGGTTAAGTTGATCAAATGCTTTAAAAGTGAATTGCTTGAAGAGAAACCAACCAACCTGGCAAGAGTAACCACAAGGCTGGGAGTAGGAACCTAAGAGCAAAGCGCAGAGCAGGGTGAGCCTGTCCCTCTCCAGCAGCCCACAGTGACTCGTGTCCGAGGTGGGAGGATAAGCCAGGGGCTAGCGAGCTGCAGCATCCTTCTCAGACAGATCTAAGGGTCTTCCTGAACAGTCTGAGTTGACAAAAAGACTACTTTTTACAACTTTGTGGTGAATAAAAGCTCATTTTTAAAACACACTATTTCTGGCTTAAGTTGGGTGGGAGAAAGTGTAGGATAAGTGAGTTACACTCAGAATTGTTTCTTGTTTTGCTAAATAGATTGTATCAATTGAAATTAATTGCAAATATTCAGAAGAATGAGATTTCCTCACCTTTTTTACCATGGTCATAGATTTGTTTCACGTTACAGGATTGCAGAGGTATTATTCAGATAATCAAGAAGACAATCAAAGATTTGTAAACTACAGCAGAAAACCAGCTTTACCACTTGATCTGTTTTCCCACTGATCACTATTGCATAGCTTATTTTGTTATTATACTGTGCTCTTCCAGAAGCATTAGGAAGTAAAGTTCAGCTTACCCTTGAACAATATTTTACTTAATTTTAACAAAAACTTAAAATTTTAAATGTTTATACATTTTGCGTTTCATAGGATTCAGCAATCCCAGAACAGCTAAAGCTCTGAAGAAGAAGCCTTGGCTGTAGATTCCCTTTGTAATTTCCTAAAGGAAGCAGTTCACAATACTCCACTGGATGCCTGGCTTTTGTTTACAAAGCTTAGAAGATAAATACATAGAATAGTTAGACAATAGATATCTATTTGATTAAGGCAAGTTCTTTATTCCCTTAATCTAAACAAATTGACTAGGAATAGATTTTTCTTTCTCCTCAATTTTGTAGCACAAGCTAATCTTAAAATATTTAGCTAAAAGCAAACAAGAACAGAAAAATATGGTAAAATATCTTCACAGTAGGGAGATACAGGTTATACACAGGTGTAGATGGAATCGTAAAGAATTAATTTCCAAGGGACTGGCAAAACTGCATGTGAAATATCTGACAGTACAGAGCTTCTAAATATCACCATGATTAGTGACTTCAGAAAACAGCAGACCCACTTAAGCACACGTTTTCCTGTCGGCAAGTTGTTAATTTTTTGCATGCTTTACTGGTTTACTTGTTCAGCGCAGCTGATAAAAACACCAGTGGCTGCTTGCAAATACGTATGATATTTGAGCAGTAAATCAACAGTGCGTTCACCTGTAAGCCAGTGGCAATTAAAGAAGCAATAAGTAATGCAGTAGTATTTTACTACTGCTGAGCCACAGTCAGGAAAGTGATCAAGAATCTAATTAATGTTTTTGCGATCATGTCCATGACTACTGCCCTTCGTCAAAATATCTTAGCAGTAATTAATAAGAATGTGGTGGATCCCCAAAGATGAGGGCTTGTGAGATTAACCTGCTGGTCCCTACCTTGGCCAGGCTGCGGGGGCTCATCCTCCACCCAGGGGGTCACCTGCCTGGGGACACTCTTAGAGCAAAAAATACCACATAGAGAGCCCCAAACAGTGAATAAAGCAAACCAAAAGCCCCACAGCAAACCAATCCCCCATAAGGAGTTAAAGGGAACGAACCCAACACATCAGAGGGATGGTGACTGCATGAACCATCAGCTGCGACCGTGACTGTCGTGGCATCGCAGGGAATCGCTGCAGTTGGCAGAGTGCTCACAACCACGAGGGAGGCTGCAGTTGGGACTGGGAATGCTGACAAGTGCATCTAGTATGAAGTGGCCCTGTACAACATGAAACACCCATCTTCTCCCCCCACTGTGTGAGGAATATCAGCAACCTGCCCACGTTCATTATCTTGAACGTAGTCTTGAAAATCCCCCTCAGTTCTTCCATTTGCCAAAACAAAATACATGTCTGCAGTTGTTTTACTTACGCTGTGTTTTTGGGAACCTTGAAATATTAAAATAAGTACCCAGGACACATAGGAATGTATTATACTCATGAACACACGAACGTATGTATTTTCTTTTACTAACATTATATAACTTGAAAAATGTGTGCACTGGTAATGTTGACCAGTAACATATTAAGTCAGTCTAGAATCACACTTCTCAAAAAATGAGCTAACACATGGTTTAAAATAAAGTCAATTTGTTTCTGAAAAAAATAAAAAACCATATCCCAATGACTGGGTCACAGATGCACAGGTTATCTGAGAAAACATATGGTCCACAAGCTGAGCAGGTTATCTAAGAGAAGGTAATTTGATGGATAGTCCAAAGAATGGGTGCATTAGTAAATTAAAGAAAACAGAAAGCCTCTGGGGGACTCAGTCTTGTACAGAAAACACACAAATCTAACCAAACAGAGAATGAAAGTTGACCTAAACTAATAGTACAGATGAAAATACCCCTAAGTTGTATATCTAGTTCTGTAACAAATCTTCATGAGTTGTACAGGATCCCTTTTCCCCAGAGTTGGGTTAAGTGGAGTTAATCATTTGGCTAATCTGCACTGCTACCTATGCAATTATGGTCTTATACCATTAAGAGCAATCTGAGTGTCTTAGGCCCTGGTTTCAGGTTGTATTTGTTGGGTCTAGCTACCCTTCTCTGAGGATCGGCTGCTCAGAGCAGATGCTGCACCACACAGAGGACACTTGAAAATATGAGCTGTTTGCATTCAAGTAATAATACCTTATTACATATTAAAACACCTTCTGCCATCTCAGAGCCTGCCAAATGTAAATGTAATTAGGTGCCCCTATGCCCCTATAAAAATGTGAGCAATATGATAATCATTATTAAAGGAAGAATTGCAGGTTAAGTGACATGCTTACGCTAAAAATAATGCATCAATGGAGCAGCTAGGAAGTCAGCAGTGGAATCCCCATTTCCACTCTACACTTCATGTGGAATTTGTCTAAAGCTTCTGATCGATGGTGGATGAGTCTTCCTCCTTTCTGAACTGGAAAGCTGAGACATTTTGACTAGATCTAAGTTAGCTCTAATTAATACCGTAACACGAACAGCAAATTCACATGTTTGGCCTGAACTTTAAAACACTCATTGCAATCTCCTTGAAGACATGACATTATGAGAAGCCCTCAGAAATTAGCTGATATAACAGAAAATGGAGTTTACCCTTTAGTAAGACAGACTTCACAGTCTTTGGGTTCTCAAAGTAGAAAGTGGAGCTGAACAGAGGCCAAATTGCTTTAACATTTAACCAATTTGGATCAGACAGGCTGAAGTCTACGGTTACAATGAGCTAAGAGAAACACAAAAGGAAACTGCTAATTCTCCTATTTCATTTTACTGAAAAGGGGGTTCCTGGAGAAGCGCGGTTAATCACGACGAGGAAATGACATGTGACGGCCGTGGCTNCCCTCAGAAATTAGCTGATATAACAGAAAATAAAGTGGAGTTTACCCTTTAGTAAGAGAGACTTCACAGTCTTTGGGTTCTCAAAGTAGAAAGTGGAGCTGAACAGAGGCCAAATTGCTTTAACATTTAACCAATTTGGATCAGACAGGCTGAAGTCTACGGTTACAATGAGCTAAGAGAAACACAAAAGGAAACTGCTAATTCTCCTATTTCATTTTACTGAAAAGGGGGTTCCTGGAGAAGCGCGGTTAATCACGACGAGGAAATGACATGTCACGGCCGTGGCTGGCTGTGCCAGCAGCACTGCCGCTAATCTGTGACCTGGTCGAGACCTCCACGGTTCTGCTGTGCCCGTCCCACCTCAGCGGCGGGGAGCAGAGCATCCCCGGCTCTCCGCGCGCGCTGGCCTGGATGCGCCCTGCTGCTGGGGCAGACCCACGGGATAACCACGGGGATGCCCTCCCGGGCCTAACTGTGCACACACCGCACACCAAACGCGCGGGGACGTCTTCTGGCGCCGCGCAAACCTTTGTGCTTCGCCACGAGGGGGTGCGCTGGCCTCGTCTACACGCTCCGAGCGCCGCACACCGCCACCGCCACTGCAGCAAACTCCAGAATCAATTACTGCTTTCACTCGCCAAGTAGGACAGATTACCTCCCCCAAATCCAAGCAGCCCAGTGTTCTCAACTTCATAGGTAATAAATCTCTTAATCTGAATATCCGTAATTGTCATCATGGAAGGCATAATGATAACCCGCGGGGGGCCAAGGAGAAGGAAATATCATTGTTAATGGCAATGCATAAATTAAGTTCCCTGCTCAGCAGCTTATGTTCCAAGCAGAACAGTCCATTTTCTGTTTGAAGAGAACATGAAAAAAACACCACCTTCTTGCAACGTGCTGGTGAGCATTTAAAAATATATCCTTCTGACACAAAAGGTGCAACGATCACGTAAAATAACATGTGCTCTGTACTGGACATGCCATGAATTAGATGATACTTTAATAAGCGAGAGGAAAAATCATCATGTTTGTTTAAAATGTAAAGTAATTTTGGCACTAAGAAGCTGAAATTTTTGCCTCTGTATGTGGTAGACTGAAAAATATTTAAGTGGTTATTACTCCACTTTGGAAATCTGTTCTGCTGCATGTTCTACTGAATTATGTCAAGAATAAATTTAGGTGAAGTGAAAGTACCAGCTCCATCAGTTAAAGTGGAGCGGAGATCATGCTCAAGTCGGAGGAATAAAAAGAATGATTAAATGGGGTCTACATGTTTTTTGTAGGACATATGGCTAGAGGCTCTTTTATGTGCATCTAGAGTTCAAAGCTATCTCGTAAGAGTGCATTAAAAATAAAATAGCACCAAGAAGAGATACGAGAGGGCAGAATTTTTACCCTGAAAGTTTCTGCTTTCCGTGCTAAATTAGGGATAACCCTTATCAGCAGCACTTAAGTCCACTTCTCTTCCAGAAGATCGACAGTGGCAGGAATAGGATGGCAGTCCAGCTTCTTTAAGTGCTAAAGGGACAGCCCTTGAAACACCAAACTGATAGCAGTGCAATCCTAAGGGTATGATGAGTGTAGGGACAAATCCGTACATGCAAAAACTAGCTACTACATATACTGTAATACAGATGAGCCTAAGCACAAGGAAGACATTAGAGGGGACTTTCTAACCTCAGGCACTTGGCATTACATTGACATCTGTACATTTACATACCCCAGTACGTATAGTTGCTGCATCCAGCCCAATACTACATGCAGGAAGGCCAAGCGAGTACGTTAACGTTTGAAAGAAGCCTGATGAGGGTGACAGATGGTCAACAGCAAGAGCTACTGTGTATTATCTGGTATGTTTTACTCTATGACAAATGCACAACTGGAATGTTAAATTATTACATGTAAGACCACAGTGAATAAGTCATGCTTACTAGCATGAATTTTTTGGAGTTTACTTATAATTCAAATTAAATTTAAATTAATACAAGATTGGGTAACTGCAAAGTGGTCAAATTATCTTATTGTGGATTTCAGCATTTAAAACTTCTGAGGAACAAGTTCTAATGCTGTCACTTCAGCGACAAAACCCTTTCTGTAAATTCTTCCTTTACAGAGTTGGTGCTTTATCTACAAATGGAAGGTACAAGGTTACTGAAGCAGCAGCTAACTGAATTTTTATGATGACAGCTCAACATTTTCAGTGTCTGAGTCAATCCAAATTGAAAAGCAACTTCACTCCATCATTTACTCCAAAATTTCAAAAGATATTCTGCAGTAGCAACTTTCCTTTTATAAGCCACTGTCATCCCACTGTTACCTGCAAAGCATGACAGCATTATCTTTAATCTTTCAGCGCACTAAAGAATTGGTAAATTTTAATATAGCTTCCCTCTTTGAATGCATTTTTGGATGTCACCGCTGCTTCATTGTAGCATCCGCTCGGAGAAGCGGAGCTGTGGAAGCAGCTTGTTTCCTTATGCTGCCGGGTCCTGGAATCGCCAACCCAACGCCTGGCAGGGAAAGGGGCTGCAGCACTTGGGTAGTATCTCTGCAGCCTCCAGCATAGGCCTGGAGCCACAGAACAGGGCTGAGGCCTGGAGAAATTCATGAAACAGAGAAATGTTTGCATGCTCAGAGCAAGAACAGACCCATGCCACAGCTGCCTACCAAACCCAGCTTTAACCACAGCCCTTCCCAGAAAGGAAAAAAAATAGTCACTACTAATGAGATATTAGTATTTTGCATTTTCCTTAGCTTAATTCTTTTTGTGAAAGACTGCATTGTTTATTTATTTATTTTTAAGCACAGAGATCTAGCAATTTCTTGCAAACTGTTTCCACATCCTGCCCTCCTACACTTAACCTCTGTGCAAAAAAGCCCCAGGTAATGGAAAATAACCAAATAACCCAGGGATCATGTTCCAGATTGCCTGATGGCTTTTTAAAGGCATCCGAGTAAAACTGCTGAGAATATAAATAGAGGAGATTTGCCCCACTATTAAGCCATTTACTCTGGAACAATAATGGTATGTCCAATCAGTCATCCACTTTGTTTTTAGATTATTTCTCTACCATAACTTATTACTAACTGGGGATTTGTTTGGAGACTGGAAAACAAAGTAGAGGCTAGAAGGGGAGTACTCACTAAACACTTCCATTTGTCTCCCTTTTTTTTTCTTTTTTTTTTTTAAACTCCAAGAACTTGAAGGCAATTTTCAAAAGAATTTTCTCCCTTACAAGTTAAACCCTTTTCCTCCTCCTCCTGTTCCACTGCTGGTAACAAAAAGCAGCTCATAAATCAAACTTTAATCAAGCTGAAAATCCCGATTTTATTTCTTCACTTCCCTAGGGGGGTCAGAGCATTTTGCAGAATCTTTTATTTTCTGAACTTCTCCACTTCAGAACTTCTGTTTGCTGCTTGCTTTCTTGCCTAAGAAAATTACTTTCATTTAGGATTACTACCCTCCTCCCCTTACTGACACTGTACTTGGTTCTTCAGCCTCCTGTGATTGAAAGTATTTAGAGCCCTGCAACTTAATTGGAAGAAACATGATTGTAAGGGATTAGCAAGCCCTCAATTCAATACACAGAATTATGTTTACACAGCCAAGAAGAGATTAATCTGCTATTTCTCTAATTTTTCTTGTGTTTTCTTAGCTTTAGGACTCAAATCATTATGAACTAACACTGAGACCACATTCAAGTAGGACAAGTGACAAAAGCAAAGGACATTATCACTAACTACTCCCACTGCTAACAGTGAGTAGGCTGAATTCCTAAATGTTTCAGAACTACAACTCTTCTTAAAAATTCCTTCTCATACTATGAAATCCTATGAAATCCTACTATGAAATTTGAAATCCTGATGTGAAGTATAACTGACCAGCTGATTCCACAGACTTTCAATCAATCCCTAGATTAATTAACCCTGGAACGAAACATGGCTCTTCCATTAATCCATCGTTAATATGGCAAGTATATTTGGAAGATTATATATGTACTCATCTATGGTAATACAGGTGTACTTCCAGATGACAACATTGACTTGGGACAGAGAGATTTTGTAGTTTTCAAATTTTAAAGCAAAGTGCTGTCTTCTTCCCAGTTAGTGATGCCTTTTTGTTTAATAGATGGTTTAAAATGCTATGTTTGTGGTATTACAAGGCCTCTTTAAGGCTGATTTATGAATAGGACAGGGGCAAGAATGCATAAAAATAAGCAAGCTGTCTTTGGATGGCATGATAAAAGAAACTCAACCAGAGTAAGCAAATGAAAGGAATGTTTCCTGTGAGACTCCCTTACGAGATTTCTAGAATGACTAAGATTGTCTTTAAGGTGATAAGCTAAGTTTTATATTGCAGTTTAGGGAATCACTTCCCAAGAATGAATAGAATTATGCCTATGGCATTTAGTAAAATCAATGTTGAAGGACAAGAAAGCCCCACAGCTAACACTTATAAAAATCTGTCTTTTGTGCTTCATTCTGTTACCTAGTTGTTCTCTTTTATTATTTGATAGGGATAGCTCTGAGCTGCAAGACGAGAATAAAAAGGGAAACTTCTTTAAACAGGGAATTTTCCCAGTTCAATATGTAGCAGACTCAGGCCTTCCAGCTCCAGAATTTAATATCTTTTAAACTCACTTGACTACTCAACAAAAAAATACAGAAGCTCCAGACTAGCAAATAGCAAGTTTTGCACGGGAGGAGGAGTCCTTGTTTGCACTCTCCTCCTCCTCCAGCCCCCGCTTCTTTCTTCCAAAGAAAGAAATAAAATAATAGACCTATTTTACTCTAAAATAAAAGTGATATGAGTAAAGTAATCAAACTCACATATCTAAACACTTTCCTGAAGGAATGGCCCGTTCCAAGTATATATTTTAATAACGAGGAATGATATATAATACAGAGCTCAAGACTGGATTTCCTGTTATATGCAAGTAGAAATATCTGGATCATTGAGCCAAACTAACGAACGGAAACTTTTGTAACCTGGGGCAAGTTTTGCTTAGAGGCGCATCTAAATGCAAATAATACATAGAATACTTGCATAAATTTCAAAGTAGTGGATAATCACAACACATAAATCAGGTGCTAAAATTTCCTCAGGTGCTGCCGGGACTGTATGCAGAATGTCGAGCTGGTGCATTCCTGCTGCGGCGCTCCGAGAGCGCTGCGGTCTCTAATGATTGTGATTAGCCAGTTTGCGTAGCTGTATTTGCTGCCTCGCACCCTCTTGTTTACGGTTAATCACGTCAGGGGTTATTCGGTGTGATGCTAAAGGTAATAAACACCAATTGTCATCAACGCTTCCAGCGTGTTTGCACTTCTGAGTTGTCTTATTAATACAAGACTAGTAAGTCTACGGGAAGGTTGCAATGTGCACATTAAAGTACTCTAGACTGTTTCATAAGGAACATTTCTAATCAGTTTGGTTGGAAAGTCTGATTTATGTAGGCTTAATGATTTGCTTCAATCAGAATATGAACAAAAAAACCTCAGTATTTTTATACAGAAGGCAGTATCAATACTTTTTGTTTTTCTTTTGGTTTTGTCTCACTGTTCAAGAAGACTTTCAATCAAGAAACTTCAACTGTGATGAATAATGGGTTAATTCTTTAGGGAAATGATATTAATTCAGCGCTGAATGTCCTGAGTTTTCCCTTCCTCAAGAATTTAACTGCTTTTATAAAATTTAGTTGGGTAAAACTAAACCTCAGCATAATTATCCATATTAACTCGTTGGCTAGCTCTGCTGCAGGTCAAAGTGTTGCTGCATTTTAGGCAGATCTGGCTATCCAGTGTTTCCATGAACACGAGCGCAGAGTTTGAACGTGATGCAGCCAAGTGCGCCACTGGTCTCCTCCTTCGCTTTCAAGGGTACAGGTAGGAGAACGGAGACTTGCACGAATGTGCTGATGCATTGGAGAAGTGCAGGGCTACTTTAATGTGTCTCTCACAGAGCAGATGGCATCTGAAATCTGTTTCACGGTTGATGAGCTTTGTAAGGGCTTGTAAAGATTTGCTGGCCACTGCTCTAGCCCCCCAAATGAAAATCAATTAAACCACTACAAACTTTTATCATATTCAGTACATACAGTGAAAAAGAAGCAAAATGGTGTCATGAGCTGTAATGTCCACGTACAGCAGAGGGAATTCTCATGCAACATCTTGCTACAAGAACCCTGAGGAACAGCACCAGGAACACTGGAAGAGCAACTACGGGTGAAGAAACACTCACTCTGTCACTGTGGAGAGATCAGGGCTTCTGCTCGGAAGCTGTGTGGCCTTAGCAGGGTGGCCACTGCTGACATACTGAAATTTAGTACTTGACATCAGGCATACAACTACAAAGCAAACATACCAAACAACCCCACACATATCTGCCGACCCTAATTAATACTCAAAACTGTAAATTCTGAAAAAAAACTCTTTGAAATTAGCAATTATTCATCGGGAATCAAACATCACTTGTTACCAAAAGCTCTTCTAAAGAAGAATTTTAACCATACGATTTTTTTTAAAACGCATCTCATATTTTTATTTTTAGAACATGGTATCAATGCCATTCATGCTAAGATAGGTGACTTCTTAAAGAGATTTATAGATTAGAGACAATGTGATTTTTTTTGTATATTATTTTCTATATATATTAATCAAGAGCATTAATATTTTGCTTGCATTTTGACTACTTCTCCACACTCACCAAGGCCTTCAATGACCTACAAAAACTATTATTGGTATCTTTCCCTGTCACAGCTCATTTAACACCCAAAGTGCATGAGAATTTCAATTATTCTTCCAAACATATATTTATAAACAACAAATGTAGCATTCATCATCAAGAGATGAATCTAACATTTTTCACCTAAGATCAGATTTTTGAATACCCTTGACCCCATATGACATTCATTAATCTATTTCCTCATGTGCAATCTGTCAATTTGCGACTCCTTCTTATGCCCTTTCTTTAAATGTAGCCAGGTAGAACCTTGAGGAAACTCTACTTAATGTTTTGCCATCGTGTAAATTGTTTACTTATTTCTCCTCTATTTCTGATGTCTTATCCACTTCCTAATCCAAAGTCGTATTTCAGTTCACAATTCATGACAACTTTTTTTTTCTATTCACTTACTACAGACTTTAATCTTTTAATACTCCAAGCAATTACTCAAACAGGTTTTTTAGTTTTCCATTATTCAACCAATGTGCTGAGGATATCCTAAAGAAATAGGGAAGCATAAGTTTTATTATAGAAGCTATATTGGCCTGATTTTCCATTATGAATTTTTAGAATTCATTTCAGTTGGATGCTTTACATTTTTGAAATATTTTCTCAACAACTTCATCTTTTTGAAATAATCCCAATATCACTTCTAACTTACAAATATATATATATATAGCAGATGCTGCTGTTTATTTAAATGCAAACTATACACTTCGAATAACAGCTTGCTTATGTTCGTATGTTCCTTCACAACTCATGGATGAATACAGTCTACTTCTGCTGATTCTTTTTACACTTTATCAACACGCTCTAGCACCTCCACTGTTGGCTCAGTTTTGTTTCTAATGGTACATGAGAAAATGCAAATAAATAGGTTCTTCACAATCTCATGTTTCTCGGCTGTGCTGTTTCTTCGCATTCTGACAAACTTACTGATTCTTTCCCAATCTCAGTATCTTGGACTGATCCAGTACCTGAAGTGCTTTCCATTTGCTTTTAGTTCTCTTACTATTTGTTCTGCATTTCCTTGCTCTGGTTTATAAATTTTTTTATTGGCTTCATTGCACTTAATTTCCATTTTCTGGTTGAAAGAAACTCATTTCAACAGACTGGACTACCAGCTCAACTGACCTTTGAATGAACTGTTATAAAAAAGATGCATATTCTGATATATGAGAACTACTTTTTTCCCACCACCCAACATTTTATATACATATCTTCTATTAAAAACCACTATACACACAATATTCCATAAGGTACACTAAGGTATGAGGCTTTGCTCTAGTGCATATCTTGTACCTTCAACCTTAAATGGCTCCCAAAGACCCATTAAAGGAATGTAGAAGATGATAGAAATTTTTCCATTCTTTTGGGTGGTGCACACCCAGTTCTGTTGTTCAGACATCCCTAAGCTCACTGAAAACACTCAGAAATAAGTTTTTATCCAACTTTACTTTTTGGCGGTTGACTGAAAAATACTGATGGTGAATTGATGGAGATGGTGAATGACCAGCTTTATTGCATAGTGAGAGACAGGAATAAAGCAAGAAGGCATTGACCTTATAACTTCTAAATTTAGTTTCCCTAGTTTTCTAAAACTGGCAACCACTTATTACAGTAATTCTATCTATCCTATTTAGAGTAGTTCTCAATTAAGAACTTGTTTATCATCCTAGAAATATTTCAGCAAAATGTAATGCCATAAAAGATCTTTGAAATGTTAGGCATGGTTTAAGGATGCTGGTCATATAAAATAATTGAAGTGTGACAACAGTGGTTACTTTATAGTTCAGCTAAGGCTCTGAAGAGGTACTCCCTAAACAAATATTACCTTAATACCATATTAGCCTGCATTTACTTACACAAAATAATTCTACTGAAATGATACATTCCTGGAAACTCTGTTTGAAAGAGTATTTTTATCTAGAGATCATATTTGGCCACATATTATTGATCACTTTCCAAAAACATCACAATGTAAATCAGATTATCCGAACTCCAACTGGTATTTCTATGTATGGAAACATCTTTTCAATACTTTGATTTACATAAAACTTGTAACCATCAAATCCAACAATCAGAGAACAAAGTATTCTGATACTGTAGGCCTTAAGAGTTTTCTTTAAATAAAAATACTACAGAACCATAGACAGTAATATTAAAAAAACCCTGAAGACAAGGACAGGAAACAAAGGAATCATTCTGAGACCATATACTTTAGTGGTTTTACATATGAAAACATCTTTTGTCCCTGTTGTTAGTGACTACCCTCCCTCCTTCTTGACCTTATTTTCCTAAGAGATAGGATTAAAAGAAAAAAAATGAAAAAAAAAAAAAAGAAAAAAAAAAACTTTTATAATAAAAACTGGGATGATTTCTAAGAGCTACATCTTGGAAATTGGGTTTGTGCATCATGGCAGGTCTTGCATGTGAGGAAATCAGCTACATGCAAGATTTTTCCCCCCATTCCTATCCAAAAATACACAGCACAATTTCCATCCCATCATTTCTGCTAAGAAGAAAATCTGACAATTTATTACAGTCCTCCTGCGCCAGATAATAGTCCAATTGATGGTATGTGACAGAGCAGCTTAACTTCAAGAGCCCGCGCTTCTTCGTCTAACTGCTGTCACTTTTGCTTTTCTCAACTTCACCTCAGTAACCGACTTTTTTGCTGCTGCTTTAATTTTGATATGTCGTATTTCCTCGGGAGGTTGCCAAGAAAGTGAATAAAAATAGGTTGATATAAAGTATTCCATATAAGGTGCATCGCTTTCCATCTAGTGCATCCACAGAAAAGAATAGCATGCAGAATTCACCATCGTGCTGGTGTGTATGAACAAATGATACTTTTCTGAGCTAATGCTGTATCTAATCCTGTGGCTCTGCCTACACCATGTACACCTCAACCTAAATCAATTAACAACACACATTACTATGGTCAGATTGTTACTGTGCTTAAACCTACTAATGAAAAACTAGTTTGGCTGCCCGAGCTACACTGCAGCCACACTTAAGCATTTACAGTACAGAAGTATAATATCTTAAATAAGTGATATTTTCTTCTTTCTTAGGTGAACATGATGATCAGAGAAGCAAAAAATTTGTATAAGATTTGTGCCACTTTAGTACAGTCTAGACAGTGTATTTCTGTACAGTCTGTACTACCAGTTCAAGGTCTTTCAGGACTTTTGCAAATTGTCAAATTTATTTATCATTTATGAGCACAATCTGTTATATTAAAATTATAATACAAAATAATTAGAGATATATTTGCCTCCTTTTCTCATGGCAGTCTTTCCAGACCTAATGTCATATTAGCTTAATAAAACAGCAGTAAAATACTATGCCCAAAAGAACTCATAAATGTAACTTGAGGAGTCCTAACAATCACAAATCAACCAGATAAGGAAAAAGGCTACAAAAATAAATTTGAACATACGGCCCTCAAATGACTTCAAATCAATTTTTCAACTTCAGAAGATTCTTTTCTCTTTAGATTAACATCACTGTTATATTTTACAGAACTTGCGTTTAAAATGACGTATGAAGATTGGATCCTTCCTGTACTCTTGTGTATATCAAAAGTGTGATTAACTAGATCACTAAACATTCCATTGCATTGCTATTGCAAATTTACAAAGCACGGGATGCAATCATACATATCCAAGTGAGGTTTTATCTTTATGTAGATATGTATGCAAATATATATACATGTATATGTGAATACATACCTTCAACATTTGAAATATGGACAAATATTTAAGAAACCTACATGCGCATGGATTAAGAAATCCATATACATAATCTATATGTGGGTTTCTTAAATATTACTTTTTCAAAAGGTAAATATTTTCATATATACATATGTATATGTGCTTACATATAGAGTATATGAGCAAACCTTTCTTCCCCTCTCTAAAGGTACGTACATACCTCAGTTTAATAATTCTCACTCAGAGAGCCCCCTAACCTGACTCAGAGGAGGATATTTTCCCTGGGTCGCCCATAAGACCCTCGATGCAGCAAGGGGACCCTGGTAGTGCCCGAGCAGACAGTTGCACTGTCCCTGCACCCTGTAACCTGCAGCTCAGGAACAGTGAGAACCAGTGCAGGAGCAGTGTCCACGAAAAACTGCATTATATATACATTGCAAATAAGTATTCATGTTCATCTATTATGCTCATGGAAATGAGAAAAAAATATATATATATATGCACTCACCCACAACACAAGTGTGCCTCAACAGTAAAAGAAATCAAGGACAACGGCCAACTGATGTAGTTACACTCCACAAAGAATACCGTATTTGCACTTCATCCCTTTGTAAAATAAATAACGGTAATAACAACAATAATGAAGTGTACAATATAAAGCTTCTCAGCCTTTGTTGCATCAAGGTTGTACCTTCCTGGAGGCTCTTCAAGCGTGGGGTAATACTCCATCTGAATTACAAGCTAAAGGTGGAGAACAAAGCTTTTAACGTGTTTCACAAGGTCCCAAGAAGCAACAGGCAGTTATCCCCACCATAAGCATCAGACATCAGAGCAACTTGGATGTGAATAAACCAAAAGTTAATTAACTTCTCTCAAGGTTGTGCATTGAGTCCTTGCCAGAAACTGAAATTAAAGATTTTAACTACTAGTTATTTGCTTTAAGGATGTACAGAAGTTTTTAAAAATAGACAATAAGAGATTGAATTCTTCGCTGAAGCCAGAATCATCATACACAGTCTGCATGTTTGACCCCTGTGCTACTCAATCATACTGATATCTATCAAGCTGGAGCCCTTAATGGCTAACTGCTTCTGAAGGGTTCCATGAACCATCTGAAAGAAGTAACAGCAGCACTTCCTGAAAATACTTACAACTTCATCTGTTTTTGAACAATTGAAAGCCTATTTCTTCTACAATTATGTATTGTTTCCTAACATTTCCCACTGCAAGTCTTCTGAAACTCAGATACATTTAACACAATCAAAGTGTGATCTGCTAACAATACAACACAGAATAAAACTCCAGTCTGACGGTACTTCAGCAATAAAGCTTGCATCTTGTCCGCCTTCCCATTCCTGCCTCTTCTCAGCCCCACAGAGAAGAGTTTGGGGTAACTGCTAGCAAGACAGGAGTAGTCAGTATGTGTCACCCACTCAGACACCAGCAAATAAAAGCAGAATGCTCTGCATTACAATCATGTATCATAAGCACATTCAAAAGCTTTTTCTTTTTTTTTAATTATGTGTTCATACACCACTTAACATGTGAATAAAGCCCCAGTGTTAAACACAGTGTGGACTATCCTTTAACAGAGCATTTATCCAATTAATACATGATTTTATACAGCAGAGAGAACATCAACATTCAAAAGCATTAGTATTTCTATTGAATCTGAGCCCTTAACCATTTGAAGAACATCTACTGTAAAGTTGAAAAGCTTTCCAGCTTTTTGTCCTATAAGTAGTCCAAACTCTTTCACTGGGTTCACCCGAGTTACATTCCGCGCTACTGAGAGCCAGAGGAGGGACTTGGTTGAATTACACGTACAAAGAGAAAAGCACTAAGCGTGCAGGGTCGGTCAAGCCGCATTGCTTTTTTTTTTTTTTTTTTAACGCAATTGGGCAAAAGGAGAGTATTTGATTCTGTCAATTTGGATCACCTCCGCATTTTGCCCCAAGGATCATGCCCATACAATGTGTGTGCTCATCCTCAACATCTCTTTTGGACTGGAAATGACAGTTCTCCCATCAGGAGGGGGCAGGCTGCTCCACCGGCTCCCCTGCGAGGAGGAGGGCAGAGGCGGCATGAGGCATCACCCCTCCTTGCCTAGCCACATCCTCCAAAACCTGTCAAGATCTCCCAACACCACCCTCAAACAGCTTCTGCCAGCACGACGCATCACGTTACACGAACACAGATGCTATTCACAGGGAGCTATATTTGTGTTTTTATAGTGATGTACATCTTATTAAGATTTTTACTCCAAAATAAACTTTTTTTTTTTTTTAAACAACTTGACTGTTTCAGGCTCAAAAGAATGACAACCTGGGCGAAGCGAATGACCTTGCAACAGGGTCTGGCCAAGCTCCAGCCCTGTAAGGAGCAGCTTCTCACGTCTGGCTTAAGAGCACACAGCTGGAAAATGCTGCTTAAAATCAAAACAAACAAACAAACCAAGCAACCGACCTCCTGGGCTTTCATTAGGGCTCTGCAGGAAGGTGCCGCGGAGATGGGCGCGAGGCCGGGCCCGGCACTCACCACACAGCACGGCCCCGCGCGCGGGCAGCGGGACAGGCGTGAAGGTACCCAGGCTGGAGCAGGCAGGAGGTCACTCCAGGACTAGATTAAAAAACCCACCCAGCCTCAAAACAAACAAAATCTCCCACAGGACACACAGCGCCACTGACGCACGCACGAGAACACGACTCGGCCTTGTGGGCAACCGCATGAGGAAAGAGAAGCTCTTTGCCTTTCTCCTCCAGTTTCTGAAAATCTGAAAACACCATCACTCTCCCCCACAGTTAAAATCTTCTCCTGTGACTGATAATTGGAAAAGATAGTCCGAGCAAAGAATAGAGGTTCACACACCTATTTTTTCTTTTTAAAAAATCATTAATAAGATTTTTTTAAAAATGAGATTTTCTGGATGAGCATCTCTCACGACAGACTACATGCCCAAAGGTTTGTAGGATCTCTTTGCCAGCTTACTAGTTTCAAGGTAAGCTGTTCTTCTACAGTGTCACTGATCTACATCATCCAAACCCAGGACCGCCCAAGAACACAGAGCGTTCACAGAGAATCCAACGCAACCATATACTACTGTTCTATGAACTGACATTTTGGGTTGTACCTTACAAGGAAGCATTAGACAGACTAAATTTGTACAGTTGGGGCTGATTTAGTTTAAAAATCCTAAAGCAAGATGCTCACAGCTGGAATGGAAGCAACATTAACTCCTGTATCGTAGGACCCTTCAGAGGCTGGAGACTCTGCACATCACACATGCGGTGAAGCTGTCCTAAAGGACACACGTAGGGAAGGAAAAAATCAGCTTGATCATTCTTAAAGAACAAGTGTTGGGCAGAAAGTGGATCTGTGTGCATGCACGTGCAAGCGTGCACGTGTCAGTGAATTTTGCCAATTAACTGAGATATAGTTATGTCACTTCTGGGAACGAAACAAGAGCCTGTTATTTCATCACTCAAAAAAACCCCATTATTCTGCAAGTCTTCAAGTATGCACTAAATAAACACAGTATTTTCATCAAAGCTACTAAGCCAGGTGATGGCATTATCTGGTCTTCAAAGACATATTGACCTTTTAACAATAATGCCACTTTCGAGTAGCTCGAAAATTCCATCATTTGGGGGATAACCACAGACTTTTGCTTAGTCCTGTCTCAGTCTGAACAATGGCATTTCCTACTACAACTATTAATGATGTGAAACAAAGAAAAGCTGAAAACTTTAATTAAAAGGGTATCTGATAATCCCCTGAAGTAGCACAGGTTACTCCAACAGTTAATAGCTCCTCAGGATTTTCATTACTATCTCCTCCTTTCCAGCAGGCTGCAGTTTGTTAGTGAGTGCTCACTGCTTCCAACAGCTTGTGTGAAAATCTCGACCCATCCCAGGCCTCTGTGAGGCCATGGGGCGACCAACGCTCCTTCTCCCACGGCAGCCAGATCAAGAACTTTGTAAGGCGACAAGTTTGAGTCCTAGAGCTCCTCGCGTGGAGTGCGAGAGGAATGGCCAGCACAGATCAAAGCAGTCATCCATCTAATCCCAAATCCTGTCCTGAACAGTGAAACATTAGGAACGAGAAGGGGGGAAGGCAGTGGAAGAGGGAGGAAAAAAAAAAAAAGAAGAAAAGAGCCCACTTTCATCATTTAGGAGACAAATCTACCCTGTGAAAAGCATCCTTTTTACCACAAGCTCCACAACACCATTTATGCAAGGAAGCATGAAGATCTGTAATCCTTTCAATGCTCTGACATATTTTTAAATACTAAGCATTTCAAAGTAGAGTGTTACTTTATTCTTATTAACATTCCGCTCAGAATACCATATGGCAATGAGTGATGCACATTAATCATTTGTCCCAAAGGAAAAACAATCTCCCCGTGCTGGTTTTTGAGAGGCCAGCTTTCCATCTCGGTGCTTTTGCTTCTGAATACAGAGAGTTTAGAAACTGAATATATCTTCTCTACATCTTCCATGATCTTGTATATAAGTTTTACTAGATTATTCTTTTCTTTCATTCTTTTTAAACAAGAGGAAAATACAGTGACTGAAAGGAAAAAACTACATATTTCTAAGTATATCCTTGCTTCTTTCCTGGCTATTTATTATGTAGGCCCTTTGGACCCATGGCCAATGTTAGGCTTTTGTAGAGTGCCCGGTATGTCTTGGAGAGCATAATTAATAATACATAATAAAACCAGAATTGCAAAAGATTTTCTTCTATACTTATTATAACTAATCAAGAAACATTGATAGAATATAATACACCCTTGTATGATGCCTCGACTAAACCAGAATATACAGCAAGTCACTATACAGCATAACCTGGGTCAATGCTTTAAGTTAGGAAGTTAGGCTGCCTAAGGTTGGAAACCTATTTAATTAACATGCCAAATCTAATTTCATTCATAAGATCTTGTAAACGTTCATTTAGGACGTTTACACCTGAGCTAACGTCAGGTGTGGGAATTGCTTCTCAGCTGCTGTATGCCTCATTAAATGCCAGGTTTCCTTCCCACCGATGAAGGGTGATTTGGGCCATGTCATGAGGAAGGGCAGCACTAACAGCTGCACAGGAGGCAGATTTCAGTGAGGAACACTGAAAACTTGCAGAGACCCGCTCCTGCTATATGACCTGAACCAAAATTGTGTCCTGAGACCCTTTAAAACAGAATCAACATTTATCCACCGACAGCAGTGACACTGGAATACAAGGATATACTGATTTTGCTAGACACTATTCATTTATCCAACTAGATACTGCTCATTTTAGATTTGGGACGTCTCTGTGGAGAAATGGATCCCTCTTAGCATATATGTATGCCTCTGAAACAGCAGCTTGGACACAAACAAATTTGTACTACTAAAATTGAGTGTTAAAGATGATGAACTACTGAGCTATTTTGCAAATGTGGTTGTCAAAGATATATTATAATGTGACTTTAACATACACTTTGCTTTTTGTTTGTATATGAGAGAGTTTATTTATGTACTTATTAACCTGGAAGATACCTAATGGAAAAATACTGAAATACAGATAATCTTAAAATACAATAGAAAAATAATTAAAAAAATCTAAGTGGGTTAAAAAACAAACAAACAAAACCAAAATAACCTTCAATATGAGTAAATTCTAGTGTAGAGGTACTGGGGGAAAAAAAGAAAGCAAGAGTTATAAAAAGTAGTAATGTTTGTCAGTTAAAAAGATTTACACCTGATGTCACAGGTGGCGTAGAGGACTAAAGTGCCATAGGCAGCTTTTGAAAAATCATTTGAGGAAACGCTGCTTTCAAAGTGCAAATTCATCACATTATGACAGTCTAATATTGGTCATAATGTTATGCACATATTGTCCCAGCATGCCAATTAATTTACTAGCAACTTTCTTCTGTTCACAATGCTCATAGTATACAGTGGTAACTGGTTAAAAATACCAAATGTTGTTATTTTAGAGGAAAGCATGGAAAACACTGATACACAATAAAATTCAAAAGAAAAACTAAGGCATTTGGCTTCCTGTGACCTCACGGGCTGTTGGCAACAGCCAGGCTTACAGACATGTAGGAATTAACTATGTAGATCTTACTCTGTATCAGCACAGATTTGTACAAGACACAAATGAGGACATAATCTTGTCCCTGCTGCGTTTTAGTCTCCTAGAAGAATAATTTTCTAGACGAAGAGAATATCTTTTTGCTTCTTCAATTCCTTTCAATACTCTGTGACCCAACTGGAATGACATATAGTTTTTCTGTTAAAAATTGTTCATCACTCACTGTTATCCTTTCCTCCAAGTAGAAACATCCTGAGAAATGTGTACATATTCACTCCTACACATTTACATAGGTCAGTACTCCTATTTTATAACAAATTTTTACTATAGGTAAGAACAGATGAACAGATGTGCATTGTATACATCTGTTCCCAAGCTGTATTTCCAACTAGCTTGATCCAGAGTGAGTAAATCCTACTGCTTAACATGCTGTTATTCTACCTATGCCTCATTTCCTAAAACAAAGATTATAATACATAAACTCAATATGTTAAAGCTTTGTAAATTCTTTAAGAAAGGATGCATTACTACTGCCTTCCCTTACTAAACTCTCAGCAGGAAAAAAAAAAGCATGACTATATATCATATGTCAGCTTTTTCTTTACTGAAACAAAGTGAGAGGTGCACTGCTTATACAAGTATCATGACAGTCACATCAAATAAACTTCATTTTTCATGGACTAAACCGACAGTGACATTTAATATGGGGAACAGGGGTCAGATTTGCAAATCTATAAAAGTCTTTGACAGCTCAGATACATGCTAGGAAACTATATACATGTCAGAGCAGGAAAAAAAAATAAAGTTTTCCATAGAGAATGGACAGGATATTACAACCTACCTATTTAGGTCACTCAATGACTCTGCATGGTGGACTAAAAAGATGTAAGGGAGCAAACGGTAAAATCACTATATATTCTCAATTAATCAACAACTCACATTTATCATTTCCAGTTACTCTACTTTTAGAGAGTCATTAAATATCCTAAAATTTGAGGTGCAAGATTCCTTCTTGTTTGCCTTCAGAACATGAAAGTTATATCGAGTGAATTAAGGGCAAACATTTTTGTTTGAATAGCATCTTCTTTTTTCTTTTGTGGGGAAAAGGAAAAAAAAATACTTGACAAAGTTCCTAAAGGGAATTTCTGCAATATGATATCAATTTCTTTTCCCAATTATATCCCAGGGATTTTGGTAAATACAGATGTTCACGCACAGATCAAACAGAAACCTCAGGTCTCCTTTATGCTTTATGGAAGTCAGATTACCTTGAAATCCTAAATGCAAATCAATGCAAACTGTACTGGCTCCCTATGGCAAAACATAGAAAAGAAAATCTGCTTTTTATGGAAACGAAACTGGAAGGTAAGATGGTAAGAGAAGCTTATAAACTTCAGAGCCTCCTACAGATTATGCCATGTTCTGTAAAATTTTGAATATCTTAAGTAAAATTTTCTAGCTCTTCTGTTTCCAAAGATAGACTCTGCGCTGCACAGGAATTCACAGCTGTCTTGTTTGTTCACAACCAAATTGAAACAATAAGGCACTTACCAAGGCGTGAACGTCCCCCATTTATCTTGATAGAACATTAACATCCAAATGCAATTTTCACAGATTAAATGTTAATAGGTGTATGGATAGTTTGTTCAAAACAGAAATTAGCTACGACTACATTATATAAGATTGCTTATTCAGAATACCGTATCACGGAGGACATAACTACATTAACGTCCACCTAATTCCACAGTTTCAAAACAACTCTGAGAGGCACATATAGGCACAGTATGGATTCAGCTTTTGACACATAGCTCGTCCCTGAAAAACTGGCACAGGATGGAATTACACAATAGATTTTCTCCAAAAGTGGCCTAACGCGGCCAGCCCAGCCCGTCCGCTGCGGCACTCGCCCTGCTGCCTCTCTGCACTGCCATCCGCAGCTCCTCACTGTAAACCAAGTTACAAACAGCCACTGGAAAAGAAAGCTTCTGTTCTGCTGGGCATTGTTTCTTTCTTTTGTTTGTTTAAATTTAGAGCATCTCCAGGTTCACAAACAGATGTATCAGTGCACTGGGATAGGGTGAGAAAGGCAAGGGCAGCAAACCCGACTCATTGCCCAGGCTTTTGCCTGCCTGTCCTGAAACAGAACCTTCTTAAAACAGATCTACTTCTAAAGAAGGAGAAAAAAAAAAAAAAAAAGGTGTCTATTCCAAAGGAATAAATATTCCAGTCTCCCAGCATTTTGTAGCACAGGCTTGCATAAGGAACAATCAGGGCGAGAAGCAAACAATACACAAAATAAAGTGCTTTGAAAATTAAATCCTGATTTTGCAAAAAGCAAGGCTCTTTGTGTTCAACACAATGCATGCGTGCATTAGCTTAGAGGCTAACATTCATTACCTATAGCTAATAATTATTTATATTATGATTTTAATTGAGCAATGTGCAAGATCTTCATACAAAAAGCAAAACACAGGGATCCACAAGCAGAACTATTCCAAAATTTGAGCAGATGTGCTGATATTCAGGCCAGAGGGCTGGGTGGGAGACGCGTGTGCCATTACCACCTCGGCTCCGAGTCCGGCACTCCACGTTCCCCCACACAAAGCGGCTGAAGCAGGTGCTGGGTTTCATAGGAAGCTCCATGGAAGAAACCAGCTGGGAAGTCACTGCCTTTTCCAGGGGCAGAAAGTCATCACAAACGTGTGAGGAAAAGCACCACGTGCATACACAGGCCTGGAATTTACTCCTGCAATGAGTCACATAATTCTAAAAATGCAAAGATATACTGGATATGGCTCTCCTGGTTTATGGAAGAATTCCTGCAGTAAATGCTTCACCTGGACCAGGTGATCAGAATGTGCTCATCCAATATTCTCTTTTATTCCATTTGCATGTTCATGTCAAAAGGCTGCCTCCCCCTCTCCTCCAACCCCCATGAGAATTTTTTCCAACATATTTCATATTCTTCAGAGAAACAAGACAAAAAGGCAGCACCAGATATAGCCTCAAAAGCACGGGTATTCTAACTCCACAGAAAAAGAGAGCACTTGAGTTACTCGCTATCTCGAAGAGGCTTATAGCATACAGAAATAAACTGCTTTTATTGTGGTTGTTTATGTTTAACTCCTCTTCTAAACTTCTCTTCTAAACTAAGGAGAGAACCTGAGATTTCTTTCCTTCCTTCCGAAGGCACAGGTATCCGATAAATGGGATAACACCCATAACATAACACAGCATAAGCATATCTAAGATTTGCTTGCCAGAATGATAGTGTTTTAGAGATAAATTAGTTCTACCATGTTTCCTCCATCAGAACCTCAAGAAAATATTTGATACGTACAGGAAAAATCTTAGTTAATCTGTACAAAACGGTAGTGCAAGAATTATAGAGAGGAAGTGCTAAAAGGTAGTTAGCAAAGACACTGCAGAACCGAGCAGCCGGGCTGGATGTCTCTCAGCTAATGTTAATGACAACGTTGCTACAGAAAGGTGCAGTTAAAGGAAGTGTTATTTTTGGGTAACAGGAAGCTGTCACCTTGAAGGGCACCAGAACATCAGACAAAAACCACCAGATGACCTTGAGGATGGCAGGGGAATGAAATTTCACAGTATTAAAATTTAAGTGTACTAATAACAGGAAACGGTAGCCCAGGGGGTAATTGCTAGGAAATGTTGCAAGGTGAAACTATCCCCTGCATACTAATTGATCGCACGGGACAACTGTGTAAGGGAACTTGTCCAGCCGAGCCGCTCACCCCATTTACCCCCGTGCCTCTCTTTATGCCTCGATTTTCCCACTTCTGTTCCCAAGAACAAAAAGGCAGTAAAAGGGGGAAGCGCACAGAGAGCTGCTAGAACAGGCACTGGGGCACGGTCAAACAAGCAGGATCCTTTAGTTGGCTTTGACAAGGGAGCCTGTCTCATCAAGGCAGACTAAAGGAACCTCATTTGTTTGCTCAGCAAAATGAATTCTGAAATACAATTAAAAGTTATTTCTAAGAATAGATCAGAAGAATTGGAAAAAAAAAAAAAGAACAATGTCAATAAAAAACAAACGGTACCATGACTAAACTAACCTGGAAATTAGAAGGTAAATGATACCTCTAAGTAATCACAAGAATTTATTCTTGTTCCATAAGGCTTACTAGAAGAGATATGGGGTAAAATAACCTGTATTTATGGTCAGCCGTTATTTTTAAGTTGTTTTCCTCCCCTTGCTTTATTCCTATGATTGCTGTATTTCTTCAGATATTTTTTTCTTCTTTTTTTTTCCTCCTCCAAAGGATTGGTACTACTTGTCTCAGAACCTCCTCAGCCTCTACAGAGCCTTGTCACTTACATAAAAGACACAACTTAAAAAAAAAAGTACCATATTAGGAGTTTTAGCTTCTACTTAGGGAAACAGGAACAGCATTACATAAAGCTATGTAAAACTCTCCATAATTTACATCTGCTTAAGCCCTATTGTGAAACAGATATACATAGCGGAAAAAGTATTTTTTATCCGCGGAGTAAAGTTATGCAGGGTAATAGCTACTCAAGGATACAAGAGTCATTCTTGGAAGAATTAGCTCGCTTTTAGCAGTGCTGTCCAAACCTTTTGGAGCAAACACCCTTAAATTAGTGTGTGCAGTGACCAAGCAGTACACAGCACCCATCAGCCTCTTCTGAAAGTACCCAAGATGTTACACACTTCCAGTTTGTAGCAGACATTTAAGTGCTTTCAAGCAATGCAGAAGTGATGGGGAAAAGAGAAGAAACCCCTTCTACCCACAAGTGACCACAGAGCAAGATCCTGCAGCAGCCTCCCAAGCAGGTGCCTCACCAGTCTGCTTAATTGCCAGCCCTAATTAGCTCCCCCCACACCTGCAAAGGGCTGCAGTCTCCCTGCCTTGCATGAGCAGCCCTTGCATGAGAGGGGGTAGGAACGTTGGGGCCAGAAACACAAAGCCCAGGGCATCCCTGAGCCCCTCTGTGCTGTGGGATGGGGGGGACATGGGGTGGCTTCGTGCAGAGGTGGATGAAGTGCTCCCTTTATTTGTGTTTTTGCTGCAGAAAAGTGTTTTAAACAAAAACTGATGCTCAGATGGATGATTTCATACTGTTGCNCCTCACCAGCCTGCTTAATTGCCAGCCCTAATCAGCTCCCCCCACACCTGCAAAGGGTTGCAGCCTCCCTGCCTTGCATGAGCTGCCTTGCATGAGAGGGGGTAGGAAGGTTGGGGCCAGAAACACAAAGCCCAGGGCATCCCTGAGCCCCTCTGTGCTGTGGGATGGGGGGGACATGGGGTGGCTTCGTGCAGAGGTGGATGAAGTGCTCCCTTTATTTGTGTTTTTGCTGCAGAAAAGTGTTTTAAACAAAAACTGATGCTCAAATGGATGATTTCATACTGTTGCTGTATAGTTCAAGCACTCCCTTGTGTTATATACAAATTAAAAAAATGTTTATTTCTTTGGGTGGCTTTTTGGTGCAAATTGGCCTGTGATGTTTATGGTAAAATATGAACACAAAGCCTCAGTATATCAGGTCCCTTATGCATTAACCCATCTAGTGTGTGGAGTCCTATCACACTAACTTTGTACATTAAAACAGAAATATTTTTTCCCCACTTCTTAAGACTTAAGGGATCCTGCTGTACTAAAAGAGTTACGCATGCCCCACAGGTAAGTAATTTTTTTTTCCTCTATTTCTAGGTCCTCATTTATTTTTGTTTTTAACAGAATTTAAAATTAAGATTTTTGGAGCGGATAAAACAGCCAAGTGCTCACTGATGCTTTTAGGAAAATCCCTCTTTTGAATGCAAAAGCTGTTGCAGTTCACGCTATCCATAGCAGATCACAGAGCAAAGTCTAACAAGCTCCTGTTGGAGCAGCAAGCTTGCTTTATTATTATTATTCTAGTCAGTCAACTGACAACAGCTCCAACCCAGTTAGAAATCCTTTAAACTGCACTTCAGAAATCACCATCACAATTGCTACTAATTGGCACTTTTGTTGGCAGCCTCAGGAGAAGAAAGAAGCCAATGACTGAATGGGCCATGGAGAGCGAATTCCCCTTCCAGCCTGTCAGAAATCCTTTCCCCAGAAAAAGGGCAAAGCACATTACTGGGGAAGCCTTATTTTTACTTTTTTCTTTTTTTTTTTTTTACCCCCTTAAAAGAAAAAAAGCCCAACAAACAAAACCCCGCGTCACCCCTAACCTGCTGCATCTCTGCTCTACCTGTTTTGTAACTAGGAAACATCACCCTTGGGACTGACAATCACGTTTTTCAGTGATCCCAAGAATCTTTAGGAAAGGCTGTTAAAATGATTTTTTAAATAGCTACTTTTTAGGCATAAAATTTCCATCTGTCTTTTGTTAGTTTTCTCCTTTATTACTGAGAAGTCAAAATCCTTAAAAGGAAAAATCTGGGCAAAAGGAAGTTATATAAGACTATGCCCTATGAAAATAAAATTAAAAGGAAGAATAAATTCAAAAAAGTTCTAAAATTATAGAAGTTCTTTTTTTTTCATTCTTAATGACCTACTAAAGTTATGTATCATGCTCTGATTCCAGGCCCCATGTAACCAAGCTCGCAGGTCACCCACTGGCGCAAGCCCCAGGTCATGAGTGACAAGGCTCTCAACTGGGACCTCACCACAACTGGCTTTCACAAACAGGCGTTTATATGACTTGCTTTATTTATTTATTTATCCATCTTTTGGGGGGGGGGATACCTAGAGGTACAATGAAGTGGGCCATGTGGTCCTACCATGAAAATCCAATCTAGATTTTGCTATCGTGTTAGGAGCTTTTGGGAACCAGCCTACTCTAAGACCAGTCCTTAACACACCTTGAGGCAAAAGGTTATACATGTGTATGACACCTGCACAAATGATGTAAAGTACCCGGATGATTATCCCATTGCTTCTTTGGTTAGATGGCTCTCCTAACCTTGGGTGATTACAGGACTATGCTGTTCCTTTTTTGAAACGTTCATTTAGTGCAAAACAGCCAAATACAAACATTTTGATTATATGGTTTCCTTGTAATCCTACAACAGAGCAGGAAACATGCCATGGTCCTGTGTAACTTATGACATTGGTAGGTTTGCTAAGCGCATAATTAGGCATAGGTTAAATCAACCTATCCACTAAGTTCAAGGGAGACAGTATACCTTTTTACTCCATTCCATATTTCACATATTAATGCACAAAGCTAGTGCAGTTTTCGCGTGTTATGTATGCTTGCTCTCTTTCTGAAAGCTTTTCAATGTCAAACCAGCAGTAGATGAGAGACTTGGATGCAGTTAAGTCTATGACTTGGGCCTACTGCTTGAAAACCCCACTATTCTCCCAACGGATGGTTTAATAAGATTAGGATCTATACACTGCAAAGTTCACCTTATGCTGAATAGGTGAAGGACTGTAAACCAAACAGTCAGTTCATTGCCTGTATATAAAAAAAAGAAATCTTCTCTTTATAGGGACATCTTCTGTCCCTATAAACGAGACAGCGTTGCCAGACTACATAACTAGGCTACGACACTGCACAGCAGAAAACGCTACCTGCTCGTGCAAATTCCAGGCAGCGCCGGGCAGAAGAGGCCTGTTGTGAGCGGTGATGCTGCTGGATGGCTCCCTTCAAAAGCGCCAAAGAAGCGAGAGGGCACAGAGCTCCTGTCACCACACGTGCTAGCCCAGCACCTCCTCAGCTCCTCAGGCTGCAGGAGCACTGCCCTTCGGTTGCGTCTTGCCCATATCCAACTCAGCCCCAGACAAAGCACTTAAATTTGACTCTGCAGCAGGGACACCGAGGGTGGAAGTTCTCGGAACATCCAGCTCTGCTGCAGCTGCTGAAACAGCCTCCGGAGCAGATCGCTCCGTGTTAACGCAGGCACCAGAACTGTGTAAAAACTCCTCAGCATTTACTGCTAATTATGCAATAATTGAACGCTTCTAGCTATTAAAGGTTAAAATGTTGATATCAATACGGAAACTGCTTTACTGTGCCAATGCTATGAGACGTAACAGTCGCGTGCCAATTCACAGTGTAAAACAGCAAGCAATTGTTTTCTAGATAATTGGAAATAAACTTTAAAACATTTCTTTTCCTTAAAATGGAAACAGTTGCTAGCAGTATTAAATATTTTTTATACTTACTGCTTTATTTATTGTTCTGCCAAGCTAAGAACATTTGAAGTCCTATAGCACTAAATATACTCTGCTTATCAAAAATCATAGACAGAACGAGAAGTGTCAGAATCAAATTAACAACATTTTTTTTAGCACAAATCATAACAAACAGAGCTTTATATTTAGTGCAAAGTAATTTTCACAGCAAAGCTGAAATTTGGCCTTTAATATAAACTGCAGAACTAGCAAGTGGAATCCTGTGCTTCTGAGGAGGATTTTATAAACAGTAGGTTTCTGTGCACATAATTTTAATCAATGGAAATTATGGCACAGTCAGTAATTATGAGGCAAAGACTTGACTGACACCTGAAAGTCAAGTAAAAAATTAGTAATTACGTATTTTGGGGGAGGAAAAGAATGGGGTGTACATTCTGTTAGTCAACTGCAGTAAAAACATGGACTATGAGAATTAACCCTCCAAGCTTTTAAATCGATATAATTCCAACTAAAGAAGATGAAACGACTGAACTACAAAATACTAACAGGAGTCTTCACCAAATTGAATTTGTAAGGAAGAAGACTTTAATCAGGCGGCATTGGACTTGGTAGCCCGCTGTACGCTAGTTAGTGTTTCCATGAGGAAAGCAGGACGCTGACAGGTACACACCAGGCTGATCATTAAAACAGGCCACTTTCACTGTCTTGCAGTCACGTGTCTCAATAAGAGCCAAAGCAAACGCCGACCTGTTGTCCATCACACCTGATTCTCCCAAACGCCAGCTATTAACAGAGGTCTTCACTCACCTCACCTCACACACTACCATCCAGAAGAATAAATAGTAAAAACTGCAATTTAGGTTTACTAGTAGTGGCTGGTGGGAGAGCAGGGGAGAGGTCAGAAGCCGAAGCTGCTTACAAATTTTCCAGAAACTTTCTAGCCATGTCAGATCAAATATTTCTTCATTGTTATGGTTAGAGTGAAGAGGATGAGATCCCTTTATTATATCAAACGACTAAAAGGGAAAGCTGAAATTCTGATCATGTCTTCATCATGACAGACTATATTTTTCATGGACATTAGCTTTTCATAAATCTTAATACTAGACAGATATGACTACTATAGTAATGGAGTTTATAACAAATTAACACTGCAATCCTTCCATCTATATGATTTGGTTAATTTTTCTGCTTTGATTAAACTAGCAGTGAGATGTTTGAGGGCTGGGGGTGGGGGAAAGTTTCCGTTCTGAGAAGTCTCGTGTCTTTGTATCTAACATTATTTTTACAGATTCGAAAAATGGGAATGACTTGCACCTGCACTAATGCCGTCTCAACAGTGAGAGCAGGAGTCAAACCCTGTATTACGAACCTGGTGGGTAGTCCCTGGCTTCTCAGTGCGATGCTTCAATTTGAGACCTAAAACCATGATTGTACAGAAGTGGGAAAACAACTATAATAATATATCTTTAAGCTGATAGAGCAAAGCCCTCTTTGAGATAAGGGGCATCTTAGTCACTTACGGATGTACTTTAGAAAGAACAACACCACACTGTACTTGATTTGTATGCCTAATTTGCAGTGCAAAGATAAGAAATCAACAACTTGTTCCTGACTCATAGTTTCAATGAGCCTGTTATTTGCTCAGTTCAGTGTTTGTGCAAGAAAAATTGTTCATTGGAAAGTAAAGCAGAAAAGAACAAAGAAAATATTTTTAGCTTAATTTTAATTTGTGCATGCTGGGTAAACAGCATGTATTTTCCTGTAAAAGCTGTGCTGAGATTGGAGCCATTGAGCTAGGGAGTGTTCAATGTCAGTCTGGTCTGTTTAACCAGTTTGCAATTTCTAGGCAAGGGAATCTGAAGCAGTACGGCTTAGGGATGTGTCTTGCTGTATTTCATTACAGCTGCAGAGAATTTAGGCAATTAGCTTTTCATTTTCCAGTTTCTTGTGGCACGCTGCCCCCCATCACGGGAGTACTGCTATTATCTTTTATACTAAAGCTCATTAAATCTGTACCCTTGTTTGCCAGACAAAACTTAGCTGTGAGTTGAGCTTGTTGAGTTATATTATTGTACTTTGCTAATTTACATGTTTCTGTCCTAAATTCATTGGGTAGAGATTATCAGTACCCCTTATGGCTGCAGTGAAAGCCCTCTCTTTTGGCTAATTCATGCAGATTTGAACACTCATCACTTTTTAATGCAGGTGTCCTTCTCATTGTGGAAATTATTTGAAGAAACTGCCTGCATAAGAGACTGCATAAGAAGTCACAGAACCTCACTAGTGAGCAGCGATACTCAATGAGAAACTGAACACAGCTTATTTTCCTTGACCACAAATGGAGTGTGTGTTTTTTTCTTTTTTTTCTATTTTTTTTTCTAATTTTAAAAAGCCATTCTGGATTCCAACTGTCCGTGTATTTTGTGGCCTTTCTGATAATCTCTGAGATTTAAACTTACCAAAAGGTACACACAATTCCCAGCACTGATATAGGCATTTAATTGCTTTAAACACAAACTCCCCAAATCTCTTGCAAGGTTTCTTCAGCGTATATGAGATGCTTCTTTCTTTCTCTGAGGCTGCAGACTAGGCTAGGGCAAAGCAATTTTAAACACTAAAAGTGGAAAGGAACTGCACTTTCATTAGTCCCCGACGTGCTGCCATGGTGTGCTGCAATGTCTCGGAATACAGCTTGGATGTTTCTTGTTTGAATGTTTGAGCTTGAGATGATCAAGACTCCAGTTCTGCCAGGCTTTGAGATGGATCTGTGCGGGCTCTCTGTATGGAGCATTATGGACAACAGGGCCTTCGAGCTCAAAAGCTGAGTTTGATGAGTACACATGTGGGGCTATTAACTTCTTTAAAGTAGTTCAAAGCAGTAAGAGGAGACAGCCGAAGCAGCAGGTTGACAAACAGGTCACCTTCTTTGTCACGCTGCAGGATGACGGAGAGCTCGGCCTTCCCTTCCGTCTTGCAGCGCAGCGACTGCCACCGTCGCGAGCTCCATCCGTTCTGCTCTGCGTCCCCAAGACGTTCCTGTCTGCTGCCTCGCGGGGCTCCACATCCATCTGCGTGCCGGCTCCCTACTGCCCGTGCCCAGCTCAATCTTTTCTCCTTGTTTTCCCCAATGCTTTGGAAACTGGACAGTGTCATTGGTTTGCCCCTTAGAGAAAGGGGAGACATGGCAGAGTTACTCCTCGCTCTGCGTTTGCAGCTGCCACGACATGACAAACTGCAGCCTATAACCATTGAAACCATTGAAAGGACCATTCAAATCGAAATGCAAACAAGCAAACAGAGCACAAACACTTTGCAAAATAACTCAAATTTTTGCATAATGGGAAAATGATCACAGAATCTCGCACAGAAGAACCAACGGGCATGAAATTGTTGCTTTTTTAAATTTTGGTTTTGGTCAAATGGGTGCTGGCCACATGATAAAAAGCTAAGTAAAAGGCTCATTCTGAAAATTCAAGTGCAGTTACAAAATAGAGATTCCCCCACAACTCAGAATCGTCTAACTGCGGCACTCCAGCACTGTGTAGGTGACATCAAGTGTGTGAGGGACATAAACATCATAAGCTCTGAAAAGCTGGATAGGAACATGACACTCTACACAACATCAGATACATTTCACAGAGATAAAATGTGTCTTTGCAGGCGTTTTGATAGTGCACTGTCTTGGTGTTGACGAGCAGCAAGCTTGTTCTTTAATGCAGTTTTGTTTCCTACCACTTTCTGGATGTTCAATTTATAGGCAATAAAAAAATCAGCATTCGCTGAACAAAAGAGTCCTCTAGTCATAAGCATTTCCAATTTATTTAACTCATATTAAAGACATGACCGAGTATACACGAGTAGGCTGAGAAATGTTTTTAGAATTGAAGATTGGATTTCTCATTCAGTTCTGATCGCTCTCTGCACAGTTAGGAGTGAACACGGTAACCACCTTTTTTTGCATTACAGAATTTTTTCCACAAAGGAAGTCACCTACCCATCAACCTGAACATGCTGTAGGCAAACGAATCCTGCATAAAACCCCAGCACTATCTCGAGGCTTCTGAGCATAAACACAACTTGTTTTCCCCTTTCCGAGGGGGAAAAAACCCTTAAGAAAAGATGGTATCTAACTCATTTTCTTGTATCTGTTATATTTTGTATCATATGTTCATTTTCTTTCAGTTCGGGGTGTTTTTCGGGTCCCCATCTCAAAACTGTCATATGGCTAAAACTGAAACCTCTTTTTTTTCTGGAATATAGTTAGTGCTTTACATCTAAACCTCTGTTCTGCATTTTGACAGTAAGCTTGAATCTGGTAATCTAACAGGAGGAAAAAGCAATCTCAGCAGACACGCTCCGACCTTGTGTTCGACCATATTAAGAATTAATACTTAGTCTTGCCATACAACCCAGCTTTAATAAAGCTACCTAAATCCTCTTGGCTGCTGCTGTGGCAGGGCAGCATCAATCAGAGCGCTCAACTCTTGTATTTGCTAATTCAATAGGCAGCCTGACAGGGCTTTCAGATCTGCGTTTATGGGATAATGAGGCTTTCTACATAGTTTCAATTTTTGCTATGTTGACAGAAAAAAAGCATTTTTGAGAACAACGGATTTTAAAATTATTTTCATAATAAATGCTTCCTGCATATTGAATATTGCTGATTGCTCAGTTGGGTGACACCTTCTTTCAAAAAGTTTCATTCATCTTAAGGAACTTGGGGCTCAGGATATACTTCCTTTCTGTAACTTCCCAGCCCATATTTATGACAAAAGAATAAAGTCTTAAATAATCATTAGCTTAGACTGAACATTAATACAACTATCCTGTCCTGAAAAGATACTCATTGTGAAATGCATTGACAAATAATGTAATTTTGTTTTTTTTTTTTAACACTGAAGAGGAGCTTTTATAAAACTTTAATTTTAGAAAGTTGCATTAAAAATACAGTCTAGAGTCTTTCAACCTAACTTCCATCAGCAGCTAGGGAATATGGCACAACTTCTTCATTTTGAGACATCCATCTGCTATACGAGTGTGGGCCTACCAGTACGTGCATGTTATCCTCAAAGTAAGCTTGATTTTAGTTTCTGTGGGCTATGTACACTTCAGCATGGAGCTGTGACCTGCTGCACTCACAGGGATGGTGAGGAGGTTCCCCTGTGCCTCTGCACTTTGAGATTTAAATCCTAACAAATATTATTCTACATAATTTTTGTGAGTTTGAATGTTTGAATTAGTGTCTTTACTCCCAGCAGCATGTCTGCAACCACCTGATGTTTGGGACTGCACAGGGTAGCAAAAATGGAAAAACAGAGTTAGGAACTTTTACATGAGAGCGGAAATTGAAAAGTTATGAATATACAGGTTTCTCTCTTGTTCTGATCTTTTTTCTCATCATGCTTGCAGAGACCTTGTCTCCGCAACCTGATAATTTAGTTGCTTCAAGCTCTGCATCTTTTGACATTTGCTAAGGTCCTCCCTTGATTTATCTTAGTTAAGTCCATTCGCATGTTGACACTTCTTGCTGGTTTGTTCTTATCTGCCCAAACGTGGCTGCACATCCAATCTCCCTTAATCTTCCAGGAAAGAAATTATCACAAATCAAATGCTAGGTAACGTAGAAAACTTAGTGGGCGAACTTTGCAAACTGAATCTCCTGTTTCCCTGTTTTAACACAGCTTTTCCTCCCATTTCTTACGTTTTGGACCAATCTAGGGAGCGCCCTGAGTGGAACGACTATTCAGTAAGGCGCAGTCGTGTTCCTGCCCTGCTCCTAAGGGGTTAACTTAGTGGAAAAGCTCCCATAAATGAAACGGAAGAACCTGACACCTCGAAGAGGCATCCCCGTTGGGCGCTCCAGCCGCGCACGCAGCGCTGCGCTGTCAGGGAGTCGGTGAGGTGAGCGGGTGCCTGCTCGCATTAAGCACCGCTGCTCGGCAATAAACAGTGGCCTCAGCACGTGGCTCTGTCCCTGCGCTGCGGAGCCGTCCCCTCCGCTCGCTGCCCCTCGCTCGCCGGGGGCCAGGCTGCTGCTCCTCCAGGGGCCTCGCACCGGGGTCCCGCTGCCAACTAACGGCAGCCAGGAACTCAGGGGAGCCGCACGGTGGGCTTTTTCCTAATGGGCTGTGCTTGGAAATTCCCATGCATAATGTACTGTGGCAGCATATCAGATTCCTGTCACACAACAAAAATCCTACTCAGCCATTTGAGCTGTAATTGCGTTAACAGCAAATTGGCTGTCGCCGACTCCTTTTTGCCCGGTTGCAATTTGTACAGCTACCGCGGAGCTTTCAGAGTAGGGGGAGGCTCTTATTTGCACTCTGCATGTCCGTGTTTTATCCTCCCCTGGAAGTGCAGCAGCGCTGCCATTTGGGACATCCTCATCCAGGGAATGAAGCTGCAGCCCCAGGGGCTTGGAGGTGGCACCCTGAAACCCCCAGCTGCATTTTGGGCTCCCATCCCCACAGGGGCCGTGACTCAGCCGCAGAAATAACCGTGCGGCGCTGAGCCCTGACCTGCGAGCTCGCACAGCTATTACTGTCATTGGGTTAAGCACTTTTAAAAGGAAGTCAACAAAATCTTTGTCCCATCACAAGCATACGGCAAAGAAATCAGTGTGGAAGGTATAATTATTTTTATTACACCCTTTAACCATTAGATCTGTTTCCAAAGAAGTTATTTGACTGGTGGAAGTGATATTAATGCCTGTCAATGAGCACTAATGAAGTATTGCTGGCGCGTTCTGCACATGCCCCTCCAAGCACAATGCAGCTCTGATTGTCCCGTGACCACCGGTTTTATGTCTTTTAGAAGGAACATAAGGAACAAGAGGATATTTAGTTTCACTGATTGAACCATGTTTAGAGAGCCTTTACAGCGTTCATCCCTGGGAGATCAACAAAAGAAAATATCCAGAGCGCAGGAGGCAGGTGACTAAGCACTGCTAATCCCATAACCAAACCTACGGAAAGAGGAAGGCACAAGGACTGAACTGAAGAAGTAAGAGATGTTTCTAAAAAGTTTTCATAGAAGTGCCAGACTTATGGAATCTATATCACTGTTTGCTTTTGTGCATATTTCTAAACGTTACTCTGAGTTTGAATTACTTTTTTCTTTTTTTTTCCATTTTAGCTGCACGACTATATTCACTTGCAGTGTGAATACTCCTCATGTGATACTAAATGAATCCAGGGTACCCTCACCTAGCATAAAACAAGGATCCATCTCTAAGGAAGGTCTTACTGAAAATAATTTTTCACTTTCCTTTCTGTATTTAAAGTGACTGGTAAATTCAATATATAATAACACATTCATAGCAATTTCAAAAGAAGTGCTTGTCCATCAAAATACAGGGTTAAGTGGGACCAATCTATAAAATATACAGCAGCGGTTTAAAAAAAATGCTCGGGTCAGATACTATAAAAGATATAAAATGTCAGAGTTAATTTTTCATTCATCTCAACTGCAGAGGGCCTACTGAATTATCCATGAAAGTGAACTAACTTTTGATAATTTGACAGTAATGCTGCATAACATTATCCAGAAGAGTAAAGCCGCTGCATTATTTACCACTCGAGATGCAATATCTGTTAATACAGAGAGAAAATCAGCGAACCTTCCAAATTACAATATTATAGATCCTTAATAACGATTCATTAAAAACTGAAATTTTCGTATAGCTATCAAAGCACGTGGACTGAGTGCTTGTTAGGAAACAACCCGAAGATGAGTTTGCCCTGAATGTCTTCTGCTTTAGCTGTTGTGTTTTCCCAAGGGTACAGACCCAGAGTGCGGTATCGGTGATCCCAGCTCCATGGGGCAGCGGAGGCAGGAATGGACCTGGGAGCCAGCGAAACCAACCCGCTGCCCTGGGCAGGCCGAGCTCCAGTAGGCAGCCCGGGGCTGTGTGCACTCAGGCTCTGAGCATCTCCAAGGATTTTCCTTTGGGAAATGGAGAAGAACGAAAGAAAATGGTGGAGCCCAAGAGCTCCACCATGGTGAAGCATATTCAGATGCACACACTGGCCCTCGCTCGCTCACGTTGTGCATGTAACGCTGCTGCAAGCCACGAGCTCCCCATTTAACAGGGAGACAAGAGACAAGGAAGGAGCAGGAGCTGCGATGGGCCCAGCTGAGCTCCCCCACACCCCAGGGACAAGACTGTTTCCACCCCACTGCTAGGTCTGGCCCACCATAAAATAAATCACTGTTCCCTACCACTCTGTTAATCTTTTTAATCAATTGGCTGAAATGAACTTCTGCAAGTAGCACCTCTTCTGAACTTTATTCTACTTAATGATTTGCCGAGTTGTTTTGCTCGGATTCAGTTGTTCATGTACCTGGTGACAGGCTGAACAAAAACCAACAGACTTCTCTTAAAATCTGTGGAAAGATTTTCTTCTTGTTTTGCTCACGCTTGAGTTTCCACCTTCCAGGCTTTTGCAAACCAAATAGAAATAATTACTAACCTGTGGTGAAGGCTACTCTCACACCGAAATCACAAACATTAATGCAAATTGCCTGCCCGTCAACTTTAAGCAAGACACATCTGTAATAGCCTTGCAATGCAAAAGAAGTTCCTTTTGCCTCCTGCTTCCAACTATTAGACAATCTTTCACTGTCTGCAGACCCTGCGCTGCCAATATCTTCGTCTTTGTTTTTACTGAGACGTTTTGCTAACTTGTCTTGGTGGTAACTATGGTGACAGTGATGTCAGTGAGGAACAGATCAAAATTTATCAGATAAGATGGGAATGATGAGACCCAGAGACCTGGATAATTCTGGGTATGTTAATTTGTATTTAATAATTAATCAATCAGATTAGGATTTCACCTACATATACACAAAAGCACTGGTACCTAACTGGCAGCCATCAGCTCTGTGCAGCCTTGAAAATGAATTCACGATTGAAATATATTACCAATGGGGAAGGAAAAAAAAAAAAAAAGCATCAGTCATACTAAGCACCCATCTGGAAATTAAATGTCAAAGATAAATGCAGGAGAGGGGAAAAAAATCAAATCAGAAAGTCAGTGTGCTTACAGGAAGACACAGACTGTTCCGAACAAAATTACTGAAGAAATGAAATATTTGCTGAATGCCAGATACTTGCTTTGATTTTTTTTTTTCACAGTATGTCCAACTTAGTATCCTTTCAAAACATAATCTTGTTTGTCATCTCACTTAAAACAAGCGTTTCTGGGACAACTTTCAGAGGAATTTAATAGAGGAAACAAGCAAACCCAAAACTTCCATTTTATAACTTACAGATTACTGACACAAAAATCTTAATCACTATATTCCTGCAGGGATATGTCCTCCTGTTTCTTTGCCCTCCTTCCACATGGTTCCTATGAGAGGCCTAGCAGGAAGGGCTGCATTTTAAAATGCAAAACCTCTCCCTGCTTAGGACCAGTAGCAAATTATCCGCTGAAGGTACACAGAGCACATGAATAAACAGATCTGGAGGGATGGATGGGGCCAGCCACAGCTCTGTTTTGCTTCCAATGTCAAGGAACAGGCCACTTATGCCACGGACTGCCCCACTTGCAGCAATTGGGCTTGAACCTGATCTCGATCTGCATTTTGCAGAATTTCACAGCATCACTTCACTGCAAAGCCTGGAAACTGCACTTAAATCCACCCTGGGTTGGCAGCAAGAGTCATCAGAGCTCAGTGCTACTAATACCCTGCATCACTCGCAAGTGTTGCGGTAGTGTGAGGCTGCCCATCTGGATGCAGTGTAGTCGCTTCCCTTGCGAAACATGGTTAAAATCACGTCCTCATGCTCAGTCAGCACTGACATAAGTCTTTATTTCGACAGAATTTATCAGTCGTTAGACCACTTTTTATTTCTCTCAAAAGTGGTGCTGTGAAATTGTGGAAAATGCAAATTGAATCGAGGTTCAAGACCTTGGCCATACACGTCCCCAGGTAGAGGGACTTGAGTTTTTAAAGATCAGAAATGCAAGCAATGTGAAACACGTAGTTATGAGCCCATGGCCATGGCCCCAAACATGTTTATTGTGTTGTCCTGGCTTCCCTGTGCACTCGGTGACGATGGGGCACCCCCGTTCTGCGGGACGGCTCACGACACCGTCTGCTCCTCCCCGTGCAAACACGGTGAACCTGTCACTGAACCTCATCCCACCCTGACATGACTAACCTGAACACTTCTCCCTTCAGGTCGGGGCTCTTTAATGAGCGATTCTGATGTGAACTTTTGGGAAAGGATCCTTTAATCAGAGGGTTGCGAAAACTTACATTATTTGACACCAGCTTGACCGCTTTGTATCTTATTGATCTGCCCCTCTGCACAGCGATAAGCCACCTCCTTTCTGTGCAGAATTTTTTTTTAACTTGAGAAAAAAACTACTGCAATATTGAATGTGGTCATTTTTATTTCCTTTGGTGGCTTTGAATGAAATATAAACTAGCTTATGTAGTTAGCCTTGATCCGCTCTGCTCCCTCTGTCCATGCAGCAGTAAAACACCCTTATACACCATGTACTTCGCAAGCTGGATTTTGGTAACTCATACAGTTAATTTTTCAGATTCCTAAAACTGTCTGGCTGCTTTTGGTCTGGAGGGAATATTATAGTTCTTTACCTTCTGCTTTAAAAGCCTCTGGACAATGCAGTTTTATTCTTCAGACATAAAGAAGAAAAATGCCACCTGCTTGCTCCTTTAAGGAGTAGATAAAGTAAACTTATGTATAACATCAAGTACAATTTTGAGTCATATGTATATCTTCTTATAGAGAGCAATTTATTTTAATTTGCAATATGCTTTATTTAGTCCTGAAAATATCATTAGCTTCTACACTTTATGCGCTTGGAGGTTTTTGGAGGGTATATACTAAGGATATGTTACGTATGCATATGATGTCTATATGTTCTTGTCACGAAGTATCGCAGAAACGTCACACACCACAGTTAACCCTGGAATTCCTCAACCATGATGTTCGAGGTACTTCCAACCTCAGTGTCTAGACTTGAAGAAATTATATCTGACCTGATTTGAAAAACAAATAGTAAAAACACTAAGTAAGTGTCAATGAAACTTTTAGGAGAATGCTTATAGGCACTGCAGTACAAACATGAAATTTGGATGGTTTTAACTTTTGTGACAAAGTAGAAAAGGAATTTCTGCTAATTAATTAGCAGAAAAAAAATCCCAAAATAGCCATTAGGGAGTATTCTCTATGAAAGCATTACCATAATCAATTAGCAGGGATGTATTCTTTAATTAAGTTAAAGTAATGGGAATGGTATATGCTGCAATGCTTCTATTAAATTAGGAAATTTTAAATAAGATTGTGGGTAGAAATTGCAATGTAAAAATCTTATTAAAATCCACTCTAAAAGCAATTATATATAATATTTACTTTAAATATGTCATTTTACAACTTTTAACCTTAACTACTTAAACTCTATAATGCGATCAGAAAACAGAGTGTCTGCCTAGTACGGAGGCACTTAAATAATTACCTTTGCTTTACAAGTGACCAACCAAAATTATAATCATGAAGAACACGGCCAATTTCTAATGAAATATTTACTCAATTTATGCTGCAGAAATGAAAGGTTTCAAACGATTTTGACCACAAAAAGGGAATTAGCAGAAATATGTTTATCATCATTCTTCTTGAAACAGTCAATTTCAGCATTCATCAGCATCCATAAGGCTGGTCTACGTTCAGTAAGAGTTCCCCTTCATAAACTACGTTACGGCTCCTGCCATATTTTACTCAAATGTTGCTGCTCTCAAAGTCCACTACCAGGTCTGTACCATTTTGTGGAGATAGTCATTCTTTTCCATTTTACTTATTTTGGAAGCTTGGAACTTCCCACAGAAACGACAAAGATCCAGTAATAAAACAGACAATATTTTCTATTTGGTGCAACTAGAAACACTCCAGCTCCCTGAGATGTTTCGTTCCCTGGTTGAAATCTAAGGCTCTCAGGTAAAATAAAGCAGCTGGGGCCAGGAGCAGCTTATGTTGCGCCTATAGACACTGGTGTCAACAAATATATTCCTGGACTTTTAACAACTTCGTCTTTTCCGTGTACCACATCACACAGCTTTCCCTTTCCACATTATTTAAGACACCTTCCTGTGGCATACCAAGGTCCTGACTGATTTGCTTATTTTGCTGAGATGACGAACAGGGTTTCTCTTGGGTTACCTACGTAAATAGGAATTTCCTGCCACAGAACTGCTCTCTACTATGGATCAACTGCAATATATAATCACATTGCTGTTAATACAGTTAATACTTGGGCATCTCAAGCTATAGAAAAATAAGATTCTCTTGTTGTGAAATACCTGTGCCTCTTGTTAGAAATGCAGCATAAAAAACATTGTCTATCACAACCATAAGCCACTCTAACGAGTAACTACAGTTTCAGCAAACACCCAGTTCTCCTTGGCTCCCATTTGAGACTAAGTTTTTGCTGGGTGAGAACTTTTTAATGCTGTTTTCTCCAATGCTTCATGAGAAAAAGCTCTTAAAAATGTGTTGGTCTCCAGTGCTGTCAGTATGGCACAACTCTAAAGCATTTTCTGCATTTAAATTTGTAGCTGTCATCACAGTTTTGGCATAGCGCTGTTTGAGTGTCTTTATGTCCCAGTTAGATTTGTGGTGTATGTGACATTCAAACATTCGCAAACAGTCTGCACAAACGTGATAAATCTGACGTGTCCAACATCGGGTCGGCTTTGCAAGCCCAGCTCGTCTGCGTGGAAATGTGCATTCCCTCTGCAAACGTGGCCCATGGCTGGTGCCTCTTGGAGATTCCTGCGCTCCACAGGCCTCAGGCCCTGTGTACATGGCACACGAGCCCAGAACTGGAGTAACTAAAGGTCCAAGTTCCCCTGTACTTTCAGGTTAATCTTCGATTCTTTTGTGTTAACCTTGAACTAAGTGTGTGTGCGAATGGGACAGCAGAGAGAGAAGCAATTGCTCTCAGGCACCTTTAAATTTTGATTCACTACCATGGTTATATAATAGTATGCATTAAGATGCTGTTCCAGGAGGACAAATATAATTATCAACTAATTTCTTCTTGGAAGTGGAAGAGTCATCAGCAGTAGCTGCTAGTCAATAGTAAGAACACTTTAAAAAATTCTGCAGATGCTACAGACTTTGTGCATTGTTGAACATCCTACTGGGGTGGCATAAAGGATTATCAAGACACTGCCTCTTTCTTTACTTAATTCATAAGAATCTAATTTCATTCTAGCTTTTAGTCATCTGTTCATTCATTAGTACCTATTTGTATTTTATCTATAAAGAAATGGTGACCTACCAAAACAACCAAGTAGAGCTTTTTTTACTAATTTTATTGTCTTGGATCCTTTTTATCTTACATTGCTTTTTAGTCTAGTCTGTAGTAAGACACACATTTAACGGTGGACCTCACTAGTGAAAAGATGCATGCTTACATGTTAATTCTGCAGTGACTTATTCATTTTATGCGAAACCGCATATATAAGATTGGACATACCTTAGCCAAAGGCATCTATCCTTAGAATACGCCTTGTTAACTTTCCAAGGAAATGGGATCCAAAGGCATTACCGTACATGAAGCATCTACTGACTGAGTCATCCTTTGAAAGGCCTTTGATTGAACCGCGTTCCCGGAGCAGGTATGCAAGAGCGCACGCGGAATGCGTTTTCAAAGTGACCCTGTCAAACTCGCTGTGACTGTATCTTCTCTCCCTGAACTTTTGATAAAACACTCGTGATTACACGCTGATTTTGTCAGGAACTCCATCCAGGCATGAACAGGGTATATACTGGCAGCAAGGTCATGATACAGCAAGTTTCTATCCCGCAAAATAACCTACCATTAAGAGCTCATTTTTATCAATTTATTGCCAAACTCCTTTGCGATGTATCTATAGATGTTTTCCTTTTATGCACAGCACAGCAGATGTCTGGTATCCAGAGAATTCTAACTTCTCAGAAATGTGCAAAGAAATGCTATTTGTATACAGCGTATTTTAAAAAAGTGTCTGGATAGCACATACGACATTGAGAGTGTTTTCATGCGTTGATGGTAGTTCGCTTTCTCATGCCTCTAGCGTTTTAACTATCCATATCATCACTGACTGTACCTACCTTATAAAAATCAAAATAGTGTCAAACCAAGTTCCATACAATTTTACCACTTCTACACATGGATTTGTTGGAATGCAAATACCTGCTATTAACAGGACGTCATCCTGTGTGCTCCCCATCACATCTGAGATTCACTGTTATGACGAGATGCTCTTTTTTTCTCTTCAGTCTTTATGCACTGCCTGCATTTCTACCTCTTCTACTACCATTTTCTTGCTCAAGTAATATAGGAGGAATAAGAGATTTTCAACATATTAAAAAATGTAAGAAACAACATATAGCTCCACTATTGGTCTGTTGTTAGACCTGAACAATATAAGCACAAAAGCCAAGTACCAGAAAATAAAATCAATTACAACAGAAACTAGCTCTCATCTTTTGAAGCAGAAATGAAAACTTGCTCAGATTATTTCATGTTTTCCATAATTTCATAAATTCATGAAATGTATTCATGGGGTTTTTTTTTGAATATATCAAGACAACTGGCAGTTTCTATGATCCTGTGTAGTTCTATATATTGAATACTTGAAATCCAGAGTTCGCACTGAACCATCTGCCTAGGCTCCTCAGCCACGCTGTTTCCCCCACTTCTCCACATTAAGCCATAAAACCTTGTATGAAAAAGATTGTCTGGAATCCTGTAGGAAATCCAACAATAAACACAGGGGCAATTAAAGGCACTTAAAATTGCCATCATTTTTTCCTATAAACTCCATTTTCCCTCCTCTTTTACCATTTGCCTCTTGCTTTTTTTTCCCCCTGAATTTAATATAATTTTAGCAGTATTCAGTTTTCTAGAGTCTAAATACTTGTTTGTCCTTGAGACTTGCACAGTTTTATCTGACAAGATATTGCAGGGTAAATGCCTTTAATGAGACTGCTTCACCTGTGCTACGCATTATTTGAACTTCTCTCTCTCCAGGGAAGAAAGAGTGTTGTCTGCTACAGTGTGTCTTTTGGTTTACTATTTAAAGCTATTTTTGCATAACAATAGGTAAAATCATATAGCCCCAAAAGACTACTTACAGGATTACTGAGATTTTATGTTGCATTTATGAAGAATCCTATTACTATTAAAGAAAGCAGGTACACCGGAGCTGTTAAAAATAGAAACAAAAATCATTAGGTAGTAAAGGCCCTGGCACGACGCTTTGATCATTTCACAGAGTTTCTTGCATCCTGAAGGGACTGCTGATGAAGCAGCCTCTTTAAACTAGTCAAAGGAATTGCTGTGGTTTGGGGAACGTTCAGCGTCCAGCTGTGTGATGTGAGTAAACTTCTAACATATGAGTTTCCTCAAGAAAACTTCTATGGATTATGGAAGAAACCAGCTCCCACTGAGTCTCAGTGACTTAAGGAAATATTTACTAAACACCGACCTTGCTTAAAGTCTATCCCCTTGGCCCTCCTTTGTCTTCTTGAAGAAGAATAATTATTTACAATCATTTCATAACCCACAATTTTGCCACATTGCACTATACAGTCACATGGAATCCTCTCCTTTCCAGGGACACCTGCTTTACCATGATATTTAAGATGACAGAGAACTCTCCTGTACATGCTGAATATCACAGATTGCCAGAACTGTAGTACAGTGATACCTGTCGGGACAGGGCAGACTTGGTGTAAACACGAAACCTTTGTACGGTAGTTGACTCCAAGACACATTACTGAATTAGGAATCTATTTTATATAGCATCAGATTTGATGTAGCAAATATGACAAGGGTGACAACATCACCGGTCGAACCAACACGGTGTGTTTGAACAGCAGCCACCCCGGAGGATGCCCTGCTCCGTCTCGCAGTCCTGCCTTGCAGCCCTCCTGCCCTTGCGCAGCCACCCCAGGTACCTAGCTACGTTGGACAGACATTATTTTGTTTAACACTGTCACTCTAGAAATACCCTTTATCATTCTAATGATCCCATTTAAATTCTGTCCTGCTTGAAATTTTTTGAAGTATTTGCCTCTTTTATCTCCTGTCTCCTATTCCATCTGGGAAAGACATGTGATTGTATTATTAATTAGCAGACATACATTGTGGTGTGCCTTTATGTTGGGCCATTTGTTTTGATTTCTATTTATAGAGTCATATATTGCAGAGTCATTTTTTCTGATAAATTAAAGCCAACTTTACTGGAGTTGTATATTTTTGCATGCAATCGAATACAACTTCGATAACAGGAGCTTAAAATAAAAATTTTTTGCTTGCTTAAGGGCTGATGCCTTTTAAGTAGTAGTGTTATAGTGGTATGAATCTGATTTGAAATGAAATGAAAGGAACAGAGAGTGTCCCAGATTTTCACACCGCTGACAGTGATAAGTTCATTCCATCGTACACCAGGGCTCAGCCTGAACTTCTCACTTCCCCAACAATATATGTCAGGCTGCAGCAGCATCTCCAAAGCCAGGGTCCCTCAGAACTGCGCTGCCCCAGCTTGCACTTACTTTGGGGCACTATATCGTGAGAGCAGCCACGGTTTGCTGGGGCTGCAAGGGAATATTTTTACACACAACTATTTTAAGGCACTCTACACACACATGAGATGTAAACATGTGATAAAAACGTAGTACTAATAACAGTTACCATGCACCAGCCCTCCCCTTGCCTGGACAGTATCCAGTGAAACCAAAATTAACTGAGCTTTGCTTCTAAGTTTTATGAATATATTGGTCTTTTTGGACTTAATTATATTTGATAAATTTGAGTAATACAATAGCTGAAAGAATGAGAAATATTTTATTCATTTACTGCCCCCTGCCCCATTCCATTTTCTGCTACAGCAGACAGCAGCTGTGTCTGACTCGGCTGTATATTCAATTTTTGCCTTATAGTAAATTTAATAGTACTGAACAAATTGAAATGTATTTCAATACCCAAGAATTTGTCTGAATGAGAAATATTAAAACTGCTTCCTCACAAACAATAAGAGACCTTCCAATTCAGGCTTCAAAAGCACAAGTCCTCTAGTGCATACTTGTGATATTAACAACAGAGCATAACCTTCCCTGTAATGCACAAAAAATGCCAGAAAATATTTGTGAGAAGCCTCCAGAAGATACCTAGCGTGCCAGATCTGAGCTGTACTTAAGTTTGCCAGAATTACAATCACATGAAAGAAGTTTTGCAATAAGCAAAGTGTTGTGCAATGTTTAATATATAGAACTACCATAGGCAATGATATAACCCAGGTGAACCAATTCTCTATTTTACAACCACTTCCAGTGCAGGAATTGATAATGCAAGAGAGTAATAAGTGTAACACACCATGAGAATAAAAGTTGTTTGAAAACACATGATAATGCTAGTAACAAAAATGTGGAATTAATTCCACAATAAATTAACTAATTTATTAATATTATTTTTTTTCAGTGACAATTACTAAACACGCCAAAGCTACTCACAGTGCATGTTTTAGAGTGTTTGGTGTTTTTTAATTTTTTTCCTCCTGTAGGTACACGTGGCATCAGATAACCGCTAGCTAATGAATCTGGAATATATGCCAAAGCACTTTTTTTTCTTTTTTTTTATATATATATAGTTCAAGAACAAGTTTACTTTATTCAGTGCTTTATTTTTGGACATCTCTCACCTACAGGAAGTTTGAAACTAAAGAGGCACTTGTTTGACATACGGTTTGCAGTTGCGCCTCCAAACAAAGCGATTTGCTCAGTATTGACCTCAAGTACAATTTATTCAGCGAGAAGACTCTAAGGGAAACCAGACTACCTCAGGAGTGGCATGAGGGACTGACCTCATGCAACCCTGCTTAGACAGGCTGGCAATATCAGGATTGAAATTGTATATCTGGAGGCTGAAGAAGCCTGGTGCTGCTACGATCTACATAATCTTCCAAGCGTTGGTAGCAAATAAAGCGAGAGCTGCTTCTGCAAAAGAAACCTTGTGGCTCCGTATAGATTTCCAGACACAATCCTGGAGGCCGATCCCGGGCTGACCCGGACCCCCACCTCGGCACAGGGGCTAGTTCTGCTGGGGTCCGGGTGCTGCAGGGGAGGACGGAGCCGCAGTCACTGTTTTCTTACCAAAAGGAGCCAAGGAAACCTGACTGCTCTGCAAAATGCAGAGCACTCTAAATGCCAACTTTACAGGAAAAGATTATACACTGTCATCTCTCCTACGGATAGATAACGCGAAAACTGTAACCATCTCCCCCGTGACAACCTTGCAGCAACCCATTTCTCCTCCTGACCCGATCTGTGGCATAGGGAAACATCTATCAAGTCTGATACACTAAAATACCAATTCCAAAGAACAGAAGACAAGCCAGAACTTCTGCCCTATTAGAAATGTTTTCAAATGTTTTGCAAAAAAAAATGCATCAGACACGGGAATTATATTTTTTCCTATTTTACTTATATAAAAAGCCAGATTTTCAGAAAAAAAATCCCTGCCCATGTTTACAGCATTTTTTTTTTCTCCAATCATGACTACAGAAAATCCTGAGAATAAATCAAACAAAAAATCCAAAGAAATCTATGTATTATTTTAGAGAGGCTGAAGGGGCACCTGTTGATATTCCTACGATAATGTCTTGATTCTGCAGCTTTTCATAAGCAATGGCCTTTTGTAACATAGCCTGCATTCTGCAAATAAGAAAAAATTAACAGAAATCACACACAGGATGACGGCTTCCGCCTCCAAGTTCTCTCCGACTTGGTGCTGTGATAGCACCTCGCCAGGCGGAAAGCACAAAGCACACACAAAACATGCTCCCAGAGCCTGTGGAAATCCTCATTTACTGAACCCAAACTCATACTAAAAGGTACTTTACAGATGATTCCTGCAGCAGCACAGGGCCAATGACAGAGCAGGACCAATACTGCAGGTTTTAATTCGCTGTTCCTGGTGCCTCTCTAGACCACAGTGGGTCTTTTTTGCAGAAGGGCTTTTCTTTCTGTTTTCATTTCTAGACGAGTGTTAGAAATGGAAGGAGATAATTGGTCACTTTCTATGAAATGATATATGAAAAATATTTTTTGACAATTTTCTACCTGAGATCACACAAAAAGTACTGAATTTTAGATTGCAGATTCATTAGTTTAATCTTCAATTCTGATTAAAATGTTATTGATCATACCTAGGCAATAATGATTAAGATTGCAGAAATGTTTATTTGATGTTTAAGGGCATTCTCACTGAAAATCTGAATTACTTCAACGCAATAATCCAACACTTCAGAGCGAGCTTTATGGACACAGCTTAATGAATATGTATTGCATAGCTGTTTTTCTTTTCTAACTTTTTATATAAAGTCTCGCATGCTAATTCCCACTGCAGAGAATTTCTGACGAGCCTTGAATTTACTTCTAAATTATAGTCTCATTTATTATGGACTAGCCTTAAAACATTTTTTTCTCAACATTCAAGAAGTTTTATTGTACAGAAGGTCAAATCAAAAGTCAGGGTGAAACACAGTGTGATTTGAACATGGAGAGCCATAACGACTCAGCATCTGCTTCCCATGAACCACAGTGATTTTAAAAACATTCTAAAACAGATGCCAAAGCGGTGAGTTTTTCAGTTTTTCCTAGTGTAAACGCTGTGTCATACTGGTCAACTACCATCTATCTGTAAACCTAACACACAACGGTTTTCTTTTACTTACATTGGTTGCACAGAGATTCAACCAAAGCTGTAGAAATCTAGGTTAAATACTGAGTTATAGGTTGAGGAAATATCAGTTTCAAAATCTTATGGAAAACAAAAATATTTTAAATACCCAGGTCACCTCAAACATTCACGTGAATATGTTTAAATGAGATACCTGCCTACTTTGAGTACTATGCCAGCAGATTCTAACCTAATTCCATATCCTATATGACACCCATCAGGTTAGCTACAAATCACAGCTTTCGGTCTGCTCTGATGCCATCTCATTGAAAGGTCCAGCCCTGCAGCATGTTGTTCTCATTAAACCAGCTTCATTTACCCAACACCAGCTGATGTTTCAGAAGTCATTTCCCTCCTCTCATGTCAGGAAAACTTTCGCAAACATTTTGTTTTCTATGGTTAGATCCTGTAGGTTTGTGGCCTACATGATACCTGTGATGATAGGTTTTCAAAGCTGGATTCTGCTGGATTCGAGTGAACAATTCTCTATCATTGGTGAAAAACATCCACATCCCAGTGTTAACGTTTCTGCCATATTGCACTTCTAGAATCTGGGTTCTATAAGGCATTTTTGTGCTTGTTCACATATATTTTTTTGATTGGTGCTTAAAGTCTACCAGTTTCTTTCAATGAAAAAAAAAATGGAGAAAACTAAGCTCAGTTGCAATTGTATCACTGGTGTTATTACAAAAGTAGAAGTCCTACTTACGAACAAAAAGGGGTTGTGCTCTTAAAGAACTTCAGATATTTAAGAAAGATGCAGAGAAATTCCATTACAGGATGGAGACAGAAAACACCCGGAAAGACGAGATATCAAAACAGAGCACAGCTGACTGTTAAAAGCATCTGATCGATCACGTAGGATGAAGGTGACTTTTGGCTAAAGAAGTGTGATTAAAAACATCGATACCAAGAGTTTCGCTTGAGCGCAGCAGCTGGAAGGGGAAGATTCAGAGGAGCAGAGCTCCGGCCAACCACAGTGGTAACACAGGATATAAAACAGAAAACGGAGAGAAGAGCAAAAGCAGTGTTACAGATGTTTATTTTTTAAAAAGGTTGAGAGGCTTAAGACTTAATCATGTTTTTATTGTCAAGGGAAATAGAAGAAAATTAAAGATAAATCAGAGTAAGAAAGATAAGGAGATCTGATGGGACAAGCAGGGCAGTTGGAATAGCAAGTACATGAGAAACTTCTGCATATTTGTGATGACAGATGTTTGTGACGGAGAAAAGGATGTCAAGCCCATGGGGAGGCTTGGATAAACACCTTGTTTTGTCAGTTCGTCTTCAGAAGAATGTAACAGGATACTATGCACAGGTCATTAAAAAAAAGAGGAAAGGAAGAATGGGAAGGGAGCCCAAACTTGAGAGCATTTTAAAATACAAGTCCAAAAAATGTACAGTAGTAAGAGGTGGATGGCAGTGTTGAATCAAACATCTGCTGAAAATGAGAAACAACAACATGTTTTGCAGAAAAAAAAAAAAGTTCAGTAAAATACTAAAGAAAAGCTATTTTGGTGCAGAGTTTTATTTGGGCCGTAGATTAAATGAAAATATGATCAAGGAAACATACAGCTCAAAGAAGAAATTGGTCATTAGCCTGTAAGCGGAAGCATCCAGAATAAATGTAAGAGATTGCAGGGAAGAAAAGAGAGAACCAGGTGGAAATGCAGTGGCTGCTAATGGGAAGAGCTGATTGAAGAGCAAATGTCACTAAGTCGGGGAGGAAGGGGAGAGAGAAGCTGTATGCAGCACTGCTCCAGGGAGCAGAAAGCAGGAGAAGAGAGGAAAAGGGCTACAAAATACAGCAAAATTTATTTCTGTTTAGGTGTGTGAGCAGAATCTGTCCAAGTGATACTTAAACTGTAAAAAATAAGCACTTTTATTTTGAAAGAGACTGTTTTCACATTGAATTGCACAGAAGACAGTTCGGAAAATAGGGTTCTGAAGTAAAAAGTCTTGAAGAAAGTATCTTAAAAACTTGAGAAAGGGGTCATTTTGGTAAATGGATCTTTAAAAGTTTTTAAAGAAACAGAGCTAAAGATTAATTCCACTTTTTGCATATATTTGTCCTACCTATCAGACTTGATAGGTATATTAAGAAATTAAAAATTAGCCACAGTGTAATGAAAGCAATGTATAAGTAAATGCTGATTCAAATGGAAGGAATGTGTGACAGAATGATGATTTTACTTATTCTCCAGTGAGAAAATACATTAAAATATGAGATTTCCAAGATGTATTTTCCCTGTATGCACACACAGGTATGGATACTCAGTGATCACGAGTTTTACAGTCTGTGTATGGCATAAAGGTTAAAGGTAGCAGTAAATGACACAATTCTGAATATGACAAGATCAAACACTGTAAATATTAAGTAAGGCTGAATGGGAGTTGCTGAAAACAATTTTGATCCAAAATCTGGGCATGCAGAAAATCATTTCCAAGGAGGCTCTTATATGTTTTGCAAAACATTTAATCATTTAGATTATGTCAACGCTGATGACTTACCTGGGTTTTAGCTCAAAATTTATCTATCTCCAAACCTCTTACGTGCACTGGAAATGATTTAAATCCAGACAGACTGTAACAGCACAAGATATATAGCCTATAATACAGGCTCTGCTTTAATTTGAATTAGAACCTACTGTCTTTGCAAGGAGGATTCGGCTGAATCATGAGGCCAGCAGTCACGCACCGTTAGTGGGCTCCTCACCTAGCTGACACTGCTGGCGAGAGGAAGATGAGAGACTCTCCGAATAAAGAGAAAACACCCCAGAACAAACCAGAAAACTGGATGTATTTCCACATGTGGAACGAGTATGACCTCAATAAACCTGCTGTGAAGGGTGAAGCACACACTTCCACAAACACATTGCTTACAAGGGTGGAGTAAGTGACGTTCTTGCACTAGGAGGCTGAGGGACAAGGCTGAAGTTAAGCACATGTTTTTTGCACATTCAGTTAGGTAAACACTGCACCATTCTGGGCATCCAGCTTTCTACTTTAGAAGAGTAAGAATAGTCCGTACTGTCCCGCAAACACTGAGGACGAAGCAGACCAGCACGTGGCGGCAGGAGGAAGGGCTTCAGGAAAGACGTTCTGGAGAGCAGCGCTGCAGCTGATCCCCATTGCTGCGTTAAACATGGGCCGTTCACGGGGATTCACCTACACGAGGACCCTCAGAAAGGTTCATTTGAATTTACTAAAAGGTATAAAATTTGAAGTGGATTAATTACATTATCTCAAGTCCTTCTGTAGCTNACCCCCAAACTGGATGTATTTCCACATGTGGAAGGAGTATGACCTCGATAAACCTGCTGTGCAGGGTGAAACACACACTTCCACAAACATATTGCTTACAAGGGTGGAGTAAGTGAGGTTCTTGCACTAGGATGCTGAGGGACAAGGCTGAAGTTAAGCACATGTGTTTTGCACATTCAGTTAGGTAAACACCGCACCATTCTAGGCATCCAGCTTTCTACTTTAGAAGAGTAAGAATAGTCCGTACTGTCCCGCAAACACTGAGGATGAAGCAGACCAGCACGTGGCGGCAGGAGGAAGGGCTTCAGGAAAGACGTTCTGGAGAGCAGCGCTGCAGCTGATCCCCATTGCTGCGTTAAACATGGGCCGTTCACGGGGATTCGCCTACACGAGGACCCTCAGAAAGGTTCATTTGAATTTACTAAAAGGTATAAAATTTGAAGTGGATTAATTACATTATCTCAAGTCCTTCTGTAGCTCATCTATTTAAACTTAAAATGATCTTAATTTAGTTCAGCTTATTTCATTTCTAAACTAAATGAAAGATAAAATGAGTTAGGATAATTTCAGAGCTCATTTGCATTAATTTTCCTGTGTACATATGTGTAAACAAGCACAAAGATCCCAAAACCTCATTCAGTATCAGGAAGGATATCAATAATGCGTCAGAATGGGTTTTCAGCTAAAAGTTCTCTGCAGTGCCATTTTTTCAGATAATCACATTATCTAGAATAATGTACACCATAATTATAAAATATTCTAAAGTATTGCCTTTAAAGGAAAGGATATTTCTTTATCAATACTGAGGAATATGCAGATTGGGAAAAATATGTTCACATTAGAGAACTGCTGGAGCATTTGTAGTGTGACCAAGCATTCCAGTGAAAACAAGCAGATATCATAATAATACAACAGGTAAATGAAATCTTATTTAAGTGAGTAATACCACAAAGGAGCATTGCAACCAAACCCCAGGACAACTACGCAGTGATTAGGAGACTTTTCTCCAATAAAAAAAATTACAAATTCTACTATTTCTGCCTAATGGGTGAATCTTACTGATTCTAGCTATAAAAATAATGAGATATGAGTAGATCTTTAGTACTACTATTAGATTAGATTAATTAAAAAATTCTTTCTTTGGATCAAGGCTATTTTTTACATTATTTATGCCTAAAAGAAAGGTAGAAAAAAATGTCTTAAAGACAATAATTCTGAAAGGAATTCTCATTGTCTTATATCCTTGTGCAGGCACAGAACTTACTGACTACTTCTGTAAAGAAACAGTTGCATAAAACGTGGTAGCAACATAAATAAGAAGGATGCAGAGGAATAATGAGCATGCAGCAGGAATCAGGAGCCCCGGCTACTATTTCTGAATCTACCACTGCCAATCGGTGTGATCTGAGGTATCTAAACTCCTACTGCTACAATCTCAGCTCCTCCATTTCCCCACTGAAACTGGTGCTATTTGTGTATCTTTGTGATGCAAAAAGATAAAAGGCAAAATAATAAAATGTCAAAGGTGAGTGAAAAAAAATATCACTGTTAAGGCATGAAACTAAATGGAAAGGGAATGAGAAAATGCCTGGGAAAATCAGCTGTCCTCACTGACAAACAAATAGATAAGGGAGAACTTGTGAAAACTGGTGGTGGTAGATTAGCCCAGACACCAAGGCTGTTTTGGAGAGAATCAGAATACAGCGTTTTCTTATAGATCTCCATAAGACTAGATGTTCCTTCTGCTATATTTTGCATCTGGTAACATGCGGTTTGTGCTGTAGGCGTGAACTATGTTGCTCTTCCTCATTTTAGGCATCTTGTTTTGGCAGAGGATATTTGTGGCTTTTGCACCATACTCTCAGAGCCCTGAGAGGAGGAAGAATAACATGAGTTCACACTGCTGCTGGTCTGGCTGTTAATTATGAAAGAGAACTATGACTGGTTTATGTTCATTAAATAGGAAGGTCACGGGTATCTTTGAACTGACATTCATTCGCTGTGCGCAAACACATTCTCTTTCATGTACTTACCCCCAGAAGGTGGCTTTTAACTACATCTGTGAAGGAAGGAATTTGTGCTACATGCTTCCTCTTTCATACTCTCCAATGTGAATTTCTGGAGACATTTTAAAATATTTTAAAGAGAGCTTATTTTAAAATTGGAAAAGTCAACTCATTAAGTAAGGCATTTGCAGTAAGAACCTTTTATCGTCCGCTGAAGGCAATAACAAGGACCTCTGCAAATTTTGTCTAGACAACAAACAACCTCTCTGATTTTTAACACTCTCTGAAGTGATTGATCTGAGGTCTCTCTTCCTTGGAAAGGTATTTTCTGTATTTCACAGAATTTACTAAATGCAGGAAAATATTGCAAAAGGGGAAAGCATTCCAAATTACATGTACTCTGATTTACACAATTTCATATCCTGGTATTTATTAGAAATTTTAAATGCATTATTTTGAAGTCATATGTCTTTCCTTTATCAATGATGGCTTAATTAAAAGCTTAACTCACTTCTGGTCAAGCAGGACACTGACCAGCTGTGGACTAGCAGAACCTCTACTAAAGATTACTCGTATAATCTTACCCAAGAATATCTCTGTTAACCTAAGCGAGATGTATGAATAAATTCTAATTCAATGACTATTCTAAGTGGTACATAGTTTATTTTTTTTTAAGGTAAACCATTCTAAATAAGATATAGTCAACATTACCTGATTAATTAAAGTACTAAACTATAACTACAGGTGGCTGATTCTAGCCTGAATGTATAGAAAACAAAGCTACAAACTAAGAAATTCCACTATGTAAGTAGCAAAAAATTGTCATGGGTCAATTATTCAACAACAAGAAGGCAAAAAATAGGAGGTAGGAGCGAAACAAGAAGTGAAGATGTCTTTCTTTAAAGTCCTAGGACATGTTTGCGGGATACCTGCTGCTCTCAGCGATACGTGTCTGAAGTATTTGTGCATTATCTCACAGTATCTCAAATGTCAGAAAGGACACAGTTAAAGTGCCCTTTAAAGCACAGTATTTGGGCATGTCCGGATTGTCTGTAGGTGCCCCTCCATGCTCTTTATAAACTTGCTTTTACGACCTCCTGGTTTGCTATCAGTAATGTTTGTACTCTAGACAATGACTGATTTTCAATTTTTTACTTCATTCCCTTCCACTTACGTGGACAGACACGGGTCGAACTCGTCCTCGTCTGAACCCTGCAGCCAGGCTGCCGAGCGCGGATCCGCAGCGACCGCAGAGTCATCCCCCGGGACGCTCCTCGCGCCTCCGCGCGCTCCAGCCTCCCCATGCCACGGAATGCAGAACCCGAGAAGCACTTTNCTAAGCGAGATGTATGAATAAATTCTAATTCAATGACTATTCTAAGTGGTACATAGTTTATTTTTTTTAACCCAAACCATTCTAAATAAGATATAGTCAACATTACCTGATTAATTAAAGTACTAAACTGTAATTACAGGTGGCTGATTCTAACCTGAATGTATAGAAAACAAAGCTACAAACTAAGAAATTCCACTATGTAAGTAGCAAAAAATTGTCATGGGTCAATTATTCAACAACAAGAAGGCAAAAAATAGGAGGTAGGAGCGAAACAAGAAGTGAAGATGTCTTTCTTTAAAGTCCTAGGACATGTTTGCGGGATACCTGCTGCTCTCAGCGATACGTGTCTGAAGTATTTGTGCATTATCTCACAGTATCTCAAATGTCAGAAAGGACACAGTTAAAGTGCCCTTTAAAGCACAGTATTTGGGCATGTCCGGATTGTCTGTAGGTGCCCCTCCATGCTCTTTATAAACTTGCTTTTACGACCTCCTGGTTTGCTATCAGTAATGTTTGTACTCTAGACAATGACTGATTTTCAATTTTTTACTTCATTCCCTTCCACTTACGTGGACAGACACGGGTCGAACTCGTCCTCGTCTGAACCCTGCAGCCAGGCTGCCGAGCGCGGATCCGCAGCGACCGCAGAGTCATCCCCCGGGACGCTCCTCGCGCCTCCGCGCGCTCCAGCCTCCCCATGCCACGGAATGCAGAACCCGAGAAGCACTTTCAAGACACTCATTTCCAGTTCAGTAAAGAAAGGGAGAAAAGAAGAAACGTTTCCTGTCTTCTGTATCCAGACCAAAATTCTTTTTAAAAAGAGCGGAGATTTTTACTCATTTAAAAATGAGTTATGGGATGATTACCTCAAGGAATATTAAGAGAAACATGAGGATAATTCCATCAAGGCTTTTAAAAATCCTGTATGCAATTTGTCTTTCTTTTCAGAGGGCTCAGCATCTAAACTGTAATGGCAGAAACAACCATTTATCTGCCACTGTTCACTCCCAAGAGTTATTCATAAGCATTGCATTAGGCTTCAGATGGAGCTAACTATCCCGACTTTTATTCAGAACATGCACCGCCTGCACTGTTCATTGGTTGGGTCATACACAATTTACTCTTTTATGCATTCTCATCTCATTTTTGCTTTCTTATTTAAATGCAGCATTATTTATTGTGGTGTAAAGAAAATAGCCTCAATCCAAGGTGATTGCTAGAACAAAATAAGAGATCAGTAGCTTCTATCATTACAGCTGCATAATGTTATTATCTACATGCTGCTGCTGAAGTTGGGAGAGTGGAGGTTGCTTTTTTTTATTTTATTTTTTTTCCATGTTTTCATTTCTTAGTTCACAGAGATGTCAAAGAAATCAAGGAAATGAAGGACTGCAGTCCTGCATAAACTGCTATGAGGTCTTGCACAATGGATTTTAATTGCTAGAGTTTTCACTTCTTGCTTTATTTCTCTCAAGTTTAAAAAGATTAATTCCAAATTACGAATGATGGTAGGTATATTTTCCTATGTGCTGTAGGAATTTGCGAGCTTCGACAATTCAGTAAGAATCATGCATGCACATATATTTTCTCACAGATTTCAGAAAGAACACTAGATTGAAAAAGCCAAGTTCCTCGGAGAGATGATATGCTTTAATGAGGGTTTTCTTTGCCACCTTGGAGGTTTTTGCATGTATGCAGTTTGATAGGTTTTAATTATATGATCTTGGATGCAGAGCTTCCCTTTACCGCCAGGTTATTGGTTTTGTTGGTGTGTCTTCATTAGCGGGTGACTTGTCCCATTCCTGCTGCACTCTCGGGCTCTGCTCTCGAGACAGCTCTATTTGCCTCTTGATGCGAGAATTATTCATCTCTTCACTACCTCTTCTGTAACATTTATCACTGGGTATCTGACTCTCCACTAATATTAATGAATCTACTTTCACAGAGTCTTTGTGAGATTAAATATTTGGCATACTATAACTAAAGGAATTAAGGTGGAGAGAAATTAAAATAGAAAGCCCTCACAAAATTCAGATGATCCGTCTGAGGTAGTTAGGATATTTCATGGCAGTTCAGAGCGCTTAGAGCACTTTACAAAAAAAACTTGTCAGAAAAATTCGAATGGAAAGTTTTAGGTTGGAATTCGGTGATTTGACAAAACCTTAACACATAGTGTGAAAGGTACAGTTTAAGTGAAGTCATTAGATATAGTCTCTGCTTCATGTTTAATTAAAGGAATAATGGAAAATTAAATTGCAACCTGCTATCTAGCCACCCTTTTGTATGATGTAAATCACCATTACACCCTTGTGTTATTAATCCTAGCTGAGAAATACCCCATCCCATGCTTGCACTGAAGGTTCATAGTGTTCCATCACAAAACATTGCATGGTAAGTCTGGATATTAGAGGAACTGCATAACCTCAGTGTCCATTTCATTAAACCAGAAGCTTAATTATCCACAAACATTCGAATAAATCCATCAGTTTACTAAACAGACAGAAATGCAATATCAGTAAGAAAAAAATACTGCCAGGATAAAGAAGGGAAACAGGTATTCATGCCATGTGCTTTGCACAATATACTCCCATTAATGCTCACAAGGAAAGTTTCAGAAGAACGTGGTTATACTCGGGCCGGCTTTAAGGAGTCTGCCAGAGCAGTGCTGGTCACTCTCTCAGGTCTGGCTTTCTTCTGCTCACATACAATGCTCTTCTATTCCTGCCCGCTCGCAGCCATTGTGCTCCCCTCTTGAGAGCTTTATTCCCATTTCCCTTTCTTCTGGAAAGCGTCTTACATGTCCTGCTCAGGCCGGTGATCCCCAAACCAAACTACCCTGCATTCACACCGGGCTACAAGGAGGCTTTGCTACAGGCACTCCACCTAATTACAAGGACATATTGGGCAGGATGGGCCCTTCCTGCATCCAACATTACTTCCCATTATGCTGCCTAATGACCCTAGGTACAGGTGAGCTCCAAACAGTTTTTCATAGCGACTGGTATGACTCATCCATCCATCCTGCCTTACCTCTCAGTGCAACCCTGAAAACACAGAAAGCCATTTTCAGTAAAATATATCATAATAATTCAACTTTTAACAGATTTTATTATTGCTTTACGTGGTTTTTCTTTTAAGAATATTGATTTTGAGACTCTGTTATTCTTATAATTAGATACAACCGGATTTTCAGTGTGTAGTCATTTTTACTTTTGACTACAGGAGACAAACTGCCTTAATATAACCTCTCATCTCTCTGACTCCTCTGCAGATGTTAAAATAACAAGAACATAAATACAGTACACAAGTTAGCGAATATAAAACAAGGCTGTATCTATAACACTAAAGAGATGGCTCTATTGTCTGCCCTGTCAACACTAAACCTTAAAACTGCTGAATACCTAACTGCTAAATACAGCACTCGCAAAGCATTCAGGTGAGCTTGCCTTACGTAACGCAGCTCAGTTTCAGTGGGTAACGCACAATGGTTTTGTGCCTTTTTTCCATCTCTCTCATGCAGACTCTACTAAGAAACACAAGCATCTCCCTTGCCACCTTGGCCACGGACTCCTTGCCAGCACGAACTCCGTCCTCAGCAGTGTTTCCTGCAGGAAACGTTGTCCATGGGCAGAGCTGACATAAACGCAGCAAGCGCCCTCGGCCCGGCGGCAGCGCTTCCAGCCTGCCTCCCGCTGCCTCTCCCCTAGACATTAAACCTTGAGCTGCTTTTCTTTTATTAACAATTTTGCTGCTGTTTTGCACATATTAAGCAGCTTCTCTAGTGAAGCAGAAGTGAGGCATTAAGCCATGACAAGAAATGCAATTCTAACATTATCACAAAAATGTATTATACGTAGTGTTCACAGAAGCAAATGAGTAAGGATGTTTGGTTTTTTTGGAGAAGTGTTAACACATGAAGATTTGTCAGTACCTTTCTCCACAGTTATTACTAATTACACTATATGGAACCAAGGTGAAAATTCTGTTTTATGTTCTGTTATTCTGTTCTCTCATAATCGATGTCCCCCAGGCATAGCTCTTCTTTATCCCAAATTATTTTTTATTTTTTGGTGCACTTAGAGCAAGAACTTTTTTTTTTTTTTTTTTTTTTTTTTTAATAGCAGCAGGGTGGTCCAAGTCCCCAGGTCCCCAATCTTTTTACTAGCTACATGGAAACATGGAGCAAACTCCATGGAAACTCCCATGGAGTTCAGGATTCCCACACCATGGCGTCCTTCAAACTGCAGCTGATAATTATCAAAGCTAAGGCCAAAAAGGACCTTCCTGCCACAGCACGTAAAAAATGAAGCCCAGCTACTGATTAGTGCTCCAGGCTCATTTTGCATCATCCCAGCAAAATTAAGGGTTAGAGGTGCTGCCTCAAAACCTTTGCTTAGCCCTAGCATAAACCATCATAAAAACCTCTCCCTTTGGAAGTGATCCTGGCCTTCTCCAGTCTGTGACTTAGAAGTTTTGGAGAAAGAACTGGCAAAATTAAGAGCTGCAACGAGTTATCCAAATCAATGCAGAATCCCAAACACCTCTGTGTACCACACACCTGACTGTGCTCCTCAGCACCAAGAGCTGCCCTGCTCCTATGGACTCCGAGGTACTTGAGCACCTCCTCCCATCCGGGATGGAAAAAAACAGCAAGGACAACTCCAGAATCAACCATTTTGTTTATCTTGTTAGTCACAGGAACATAACGAGATAATTTTCTCTCCATGTATATCTTGGGAAATATTAGCTGGTAGCAAATACAGCATTACTGACTCCAAAAGCAGAGCTTCGCTCCTCGGAAACAATAAGCGTCTGCACGAGCACAGGTATCTGAAATATTTATAACTATAAAGCTGTCTAAGATCATTATTGATTTTACTGGGTATAAAGCAGCTGAAGCATTAGACAGCAGACATTCTTAGTCATAAACATTACAAGCTATCTTTGTATCTTCAGCAAATACATAACGCCGTCGTTAATGTAGCAGATTATTCACTTTGGAGCCAGCGTCCTGAGAGTGTCCTTGGTGCCTGCTTCCACCTACGCCAGGTGCAATGACGAGCAGAAGGGCACGGCTGGCGCTCCTCGTGATGACGTAGCGGCGGGTAGAGCACCCCTCTGGAGCGGCAGCCTGCAGGGGACTCGTCCCTGCAACCCCATCCCGAACCCATCGCGTCCGCAAGGCTCTGGAGCCGGCTGCGGCCTTGGTTCACACGGGCGCCCAAGGAGCTCATTGCGCCGGGCTCGTGAAAAGCAGCCCCAAATAACTCAACTGACCCTACCACTTGTTTTAGCCTTACAACTTTCCCAACTCTAATTCAAAAAAACCCCAAACCCCTAAAGTCTAATGTCCTTGTTTTAGACCATACATTGTACTGGGATTAGTAAATAATTATCCTTTCCCTTTTAGGTAAGCAGATTATCATTTTCACTAATTAATCTCAACAGAATAGATGAGAAAATAATCTAAAACTTTTCCTGATGGAGCTAAACTCATGAGTAAGCTTAATAGGCTCATTAAAATTATCAACAACTTTTGGCCTGCTGGTTCCAGGCAGAGAACTGTGTCTACGACACCATTTGAAGCAGACTTCTGAAATGCAAAAATTCTGTGGGCTGGCCACGCTATGTCACAATTAATGATGGAATAATCTCTTTGTACTAATTATGAAAGAAAGCTCATTTAAATCTAATGCCAATATATACACAATTCTGTGGAGCTTAGAAGCATGCAATAGGCATGGAGAGCCACCTGGGCAAGGTTGGTAGGAGAGCAGGACAGCAGTATTGGCAAGGAGGGTGAACGATGCCTCAAAATCTACACTAGCACATGGATATAGTGACCCCAGACAGTGCAACACTGCTTCCCATAAAGGTTTGCTTTGCAGCTGCCACAAGGCTTTGTGGCTCCTATGCTGTCACCTAAAGGATAAGGAAAACACGGGGGAAGATGAGATTTTATGTGTCCTCTAAAGGAATTATGAACCAAATGCTAGCTTTTAATTAGGAAGTTTTAATTAGTGTTAATCTAATGGTTGGATCACCCATAGCAGCAGTAATGTGATACCTAGATACTTGGGAGATTTCACTAGATGGGAATGATTGAACCAGTCTCTAGATGGTTGGAAAGACAGAATAAAATCGTATTTATGGACTGTAGGACAATTTACAGCTCAGGAAGATGAGCAGAGAGAGCCTTCAGCTGTATAAACAGCAGCCTCCCCATCGCCCATTCCCACTCATTCTACGAGTGAGTATGTATCCTTACTGAAGTTCTTTATTTGACCCTGCAATGACTCGGAATGAAATTGGATTCTGGAAATACAAATTAATGAAGCACCGAACCTCGCTCACCCGCTGGATTCCCCTGCACGCCCACGGTGCTAGTGATAAAACCCAACAACTCCACAGCGAGAGCACTGCCGTTTTTAATAGTGTGTCAGCTCCATGGTTATACTTTGCTTTTGGGGTTACTTTTATAACTTTGTTTTCATCTACATCTAAATGTGAAATAAATAAATATATATATATATAAGAAGAAGTAGTTTGTGCACCATTAGGATTTTCATTTAATCTCATAAACAGATTTTGGAATTTATATCATTTGTTGATATAAACTCTATGTTCTTCAATCATGGGTCACAAATCAAAAGGTACAAATGCATAACACTTAGAGAAGGATTCTGGATGAGTTTTAGCTCATGCGATTTGTTTTACTGTTTATTCTATTTACTGAAAGGTTCTCTTCAAACATGACTGCTTGAGTGTTGACTTCTTCCCTATAAAGAAGGAAACTGAGCAGAGAAAATTTGACTGATTTCTAAAGCAACATATATTATTCAGATGAAAAAGTTTTATATGTACTTTTAATGCACAAAACATTTAAAACAGATAAAACTTTAAAGCACTTAAAACAAATTATTTCCTTAGCATAATAATAAACCTTAATTGTGGAGAGGTTTATATATGGAAGTCAATGAAACACCAACTTTTGCACTCATTTTTTTAGTTTCAGAGTCACCAAAGGTGACTTTAATTCCATTTCTATAAGACACAGCATGACCACCCAGCTGCCTGTCTCACAAGTGGGCAGAACAAATTAAAGCAACTTAATAGATACTTTGATTTATACTGTTTCCTTCAGTGACACTGAATAATATCTGCATTTGGTCATGATCCCTGTCATGGGTCCTCCTCCTACTTTTTATAACATTATCCAAAATACAAGCAATAGCAGCCATTTCACTAATTGTATATTTTTCAAAACCAAGATATGTGGAAATATCAAAGACTTTGACATTGCAATACATTTTTTATTAAAATAATTTCAAAATGCATTTTCACTTTATATTTTTTAGATTAAAAATATTAAACATGAAATTGGAAAATGCTAAAATAAAATATTTTCAAAATTTTATTTAGATTTATTTTTGCGGAGCCAAATTTCTGTTTTTTTTTTCTAAAAGAAATTTTCAGACTTTTTATTTAGCTAAATATAAGCTGTTTGAATGTCTCAACTGCTTTTCCTGCAAATGCCAAATTATAACTGGTCTTGAAAAATATGTGTTCTTGTGACAAATGAACAGCTCACTGTAACTGTTGACAGCACATAAATAAATCTGAATATTAATTGACATAAGACTTTTATAATTTTTGAACATGGGGCTTGGCGAGCATCGTTTTTGCAAAATGTTTAATATAAGACCAAGTATCAATAATTTAAAACAAGTATGTGTTAGTAGTTCATTTACAGCAGTTTGTAATAATAAAAAGTAACAAAATAATTTAAAACAAATGCCTGATTGAAACTTTGCAAGTGTGTGCTTAGACCTGCAAAAAATCACCTTAGAGTGAAACTGTGGTGATTAGAAGCTGTAATTACAATTGTCAGCACATGTCCTTCCAGAGAAGCACGTGCATCCACACCTTGCATGTAGACATTTAAATATATATTTAAATATACTTTATATTTATATAATAAAAATATACCATTATTTATATTATATATACTTTTATACTTTTTTATTACTTTAAATATATATTTACAGCCCTCTTTCCAAGCCCTCATGAAAACCGCTCCTCGTTTTCCTGCAAACGAACAGTGCAGGCCAACAAATGACAGGAAAGCTGCAATGAATCCTAAGCTAGCAGGGCTCTTGTGCTGAGGCTATGAAGAACTGCTATAGTTCGTGGCCAAGTAATTTGTTCCTATATTATTTTGTTTTGGAGGAACCCTATCCTGGTTTATTGCAGGCTTATACATAAATAACATATGCAAGACAGAACTTGTATACATTTGCCCTAAAAACTGGGTCAAAAAATAACTCTTTTAGAAATGGTAAAAAGAAAAATCCTACACAAATGCACAAGACACTAGCAAGGGCCAGAGGAAATATGAAGTGCCTTACCTTATGTTAAATAAACTAAGCTGGCAAAGTGGCAACACTCTCAAATTATTCATTAGGTGAAATTATTGCAGGGTTGCAAAAAGTAAAAAGGAGCAAACATGGGCTAGACATAAGCTCTGAAGAACGACGCTTTTGATTATGTGAATCTGACAAAATAGTCCTTCAAAATATATAGCTGAGGAGCAGGATGGATCACATACGAAATAAAGTTTGTACCTTCCCATTAAGGAGTATAAAAAGGTCAGGCTGCATTCCCCAAAGAGCGCGCAAAGAACTGCTACAAGAAATATGACTTTGACATGCTGGCCAGAAATGGAAAAAGGCTCATTTCAAAACTACTGAGAAACTCACTGCTATTTAGATTAAAAGATGACTCCAGGCATGAGCAAATAAGAGGGAGTAAGCACACTCCGCTATGCCGGTTGTAAGCAGATGGGAGAGAATTACCAAAAATTGTAAAAATCCTGCAAAGAAACAGCACATTAATTACCCAAGCACCACGTGAAGATGTCCAAGGTAACATGTGAAGTTAAAACTGTGTATAAACGGTGCACTTTGGATAAAATTAGGCTGTCTCAGCAGTTGAAATGATATTTTTGCAAGGTTTAGGAGTAATCAGCAGAAAATGTTGGTAAGTCCATTTGCCTCCGACACCATGGATCATTGCACCTGAGAGTTCCTCTCCCCTGGGAACTTATTATGCAGGAAATAAGGCAGGAGATTTCTAAGGCAATGGCTCCACGTGCAGGCACTTGCGCCCTACGAATCCCCCAAACCGTGTGCCCCCTTCCAGAGGGGAATGGGTCTGAACGAGCAAGGAGCTGCCCGGGAAGCGGTCTGGGCCACCGCGTGTGGGTAGTTTTGCACGTGAAGCCGGTGCCGTGCGGGTTCAAACCGCCCCACTCGCTGCCTCCAGCCAGGGGCTGCCCTCGGCCCCGCCGTCGCGCTAGAGTCACCTCCGAGCTGCCCCCATCCGCCTAAGGAACCAGGAACCAAAAACTCATGAGCTACAAGTAAACATATAAGTATAAATAATAAGCACAATAGCAGAGTACAAAAATATTGCCCTCAGATATATTAGTTTGTGCTACAGTGCTTTAAAAAACATCATGTAGAGCTCACAGTGCCACTTCCCGTAACCTTAGACATGGTCTGCGCTGAATACTAACAGGAGTGTAATGTATTACTAGTAAATGCAGAGAAGTTTTAAGAGTTAAGGCATGAAATGAGGACCTAGCTGTAAGCAGAGCCTCTGCTGAAGCTGCGAGTTCCCCTGATGCTTGAACTCTAACATATTGCCTATTATTTCTTTTCGATAGCAAAGTGCTTTGCAAATGTTACTACTAAATAGACTTTCGTGGACTTATTCCAAAGCAAGTGCTGAAGGTAGAAACTGAAGGAAGGTAATTGTTAGAGAAAAATTAATAGCTGCTTTTTTTTTGTCATATTGCACTGCACAGAAAAGACAATTTTACTTAGAATTCCTATCAGAGCTTTAGCTGGTATGATATTTTATAGATCATAACACAGCCAGAATAAGCCCTTGAATCTTGCATTCTTTGCTGTTGCACAATTCATTTCTTTTATTAAGGCACCAGCTTCCAATTGCATTATGGAATTTCATTTTCTCTGGGGAAAGAAAACAAAAACCAAAGTAAGAGTTAAAATCAAGACCACCAGTGGTTCTGTAGCTGCAGAGAGAGAGAGAAAAAAGAGAAAATATAGCATGTTTCACAAGAACATGGGGAAAAGTATCCAAAGAAAGTAACCCCCAAAATTCAACATTACTATTAAGAACTTCTGGGTTCCTTCTAGAGCCCGCTTCATTAGGCTTGAATACATGGCAAGGCAATATTGCAGGCGCACTGCTACTATCTGCTACAATTGACTGAGCCAGAAATCAAAATTTTTCATTAATTGCCTGGAAGACTAAAATTTTCCAGGCTGTTAATACCAGTGACCCAAGATTACAGGGAAAAATAGAAAGGCACAAAAATAGGAAGACCAAAGCAAGTACCACGCTAGCTGTCTCAATTTTTATATAGTTCTGACTTTAACAGTGGTAACTGATAATACAGGATTCACATAGTTCAGTATGCTGTGTCACTTTAAAAACAAAAACTGATAACCCTCACATCTGCACTGTCAAATTAGGTGCACACAAATCTACATGAGTGGAATTACTGGCGGATAATTCAGCTCATCACATTATTTGTGGCATTTCTCAAAGCGGGATGTGGATTTATTCAGCTGAAGGCTACCTAATACAATTTGCAGGGAGTTATGCGAATTGGATGTATTTTTCCTTTTAAAATATGCACTCCATCGTTTAGGCACGGCTTTTGCCATTCCCTGATGAGTATTCCTGATGATTTATAACAGGCTAGGGGTCAGGGAGCGTTAGAGTCCAGGCTTAGCAGAGCACCACAACATCCCCAGCCCCGGGCCAAGGCTGAGATTTCCTTCTCTCTCTCGCTTCCGACCTCGGCGCTGACCCTTTGGAAAACGCGAGAGGAGAACAGTGCTGCTTCCAGCGCGGAGCAAGGCCGCTGCCGGCCACCGAGCAGGGAGCCCGACGCGATGCCCACGTCCACCCGCTGCCCCTGCCCTTGCCGGAACCCACACGCCGCCTCCCGACCCCTTCGGCGGGAAGGATAAGGAAGGATATTCTTTTTCTTCCCTCACTCCCACAGCTGATGGAATTTACTGTCTCCCTGTTACTTTATGCTGAATGTGCAGCTCATCAGGGAGCTGCTTATTAATTAAATTTCAAAGGCTGTTAAAACGTGCAAAATAAATTCCTCAAATCAACCATACCAGTAGCTGTTTACTAACGTACAACTTGTAATAACTTATACAACGATAGTTGAACCAATGGGGAAAGTCCAGTAATTGTATTTCTCGATATAACACAGTGTCTGCATGTACCTGCAGGAAATTTTTACCTTGGGAATACTTGGGAAACAAAATTGAAGTAGATTGTTTTGTTTTGGATTTGTAAAAGGGCTAAGCTAAACACAAACAACCACAACCTGAAGGAAAATGTTTGTGCACATGCACATTTCCTGCAACTTCTGCTTTGCAAATGAACAGAACAAAAGAAAACAAGTTAGGAGGCATTTACAAATAGAGAATTTGGAATATATTTGGAATACAGAGCTACTGGAATTCCTAAAAGTGAAAACAAATCAGATGATAACTGGCTATTTTATCACATGCACTTTCCAGAATATTTTACACAATAGGAGGGTGACTTACAATTAGCAAACCTTGGATTTTTTTCATTACTTAAGGTCAAGACAAGCATCTCGCAACTAACATTTTCATCATCAATACCACTGCAATTGAAATATAGAAAAAATGCACTTGAGACTTTCAAATAATATTTAAAATGCTATTTTAAAACTATATATGTTCATTTATGCCAGATGGCACTGAAATCTTCATGATACATATACTTAAGGTATATTAAGAATCAAAAGTAAACACTTATTCCCAAAATGTCTTCCAAATTTTTGAGGAAGTTTCATGATATGTATCACAGCAAAGACTCAAGTAATTTCAAATGAATATGAATTTTAATATATACTTCTCAGTCACTGTATTGGCTAACATTTTCCTGTCTTTTTTATCCCTTGACTAATTAAAAACAGCACTGTTAATAAATAAATTGAATAAAAAATTAAACACACATACACTAATATATGTATATATATGATATAATATAGCATACATAGATAAATTCCTATTCAGATTACAAAGAAAGCAAGACAAAAGCACTGAGATGATCTATTATTACTCTTTAAAGTGTGTATGGTGGGGGAAAGCATAATCTCCTCTATGTAGCTAGCAATGGTGTACGCGAGTATTAAATACACGAAGGTAGAGTAGTACTATAAGCCAAACTGTAACTGTAAGCAAAATAAGAAAACGCTGTTTGGTTACATAGAGCTGTTCCTTTTTCCCCATGACTTTGTCTGTGGGTCCCAATGTAGTAATTCTCCACCTGCACAGTGACAGCATTAACCTAAGGAGTTAGAAAAAGTGTACCTGTGGTGCCCTGTTCAATTTAGAGCAAAACAAAACAAAGCAAAATAAACACTAGAGTTAAAAAGAAAAACAATTTTTGAGGATTACTTCTTTTGCCATTCAGAGAAAAGGAAAAGCTACTTCCTCCATTCTCAAATACTTCTAAGATTAGCAAAAGTTGTAATTGGGAAAATGTCAGTACTTTGAACAAAACCTTAGTTTTATTTAAATGATTACAAAAAAACTGTTTTCTTTGTAGAGATGCACAACTGTCAGCTCTCATACTGTGCCTCCCATACTGCAGACAGCATAATTGTGAAATTATAAACTCTGAAATCAATTAGACAGCGTTCCAAAAACACGGAGTAGTGAAAACAAAGATGGAAAATAGCCCTACAGAGAAGAACAGAATAGAAAATACTCTGTAATTGCAGACCTGATAAATGCTTTATGGGTCACCTGCAAAATAACCCGCAGGACCCTCCAGGTGGCTGCAGAAACACAAAGCTGCTCTCACCCTTTCAGGCCACGCTGGGACACGGACTCAAGCGTGGTATTTACAATTGCTTTTTGTAGCCCCCTATGGCAGACAGTAATTCAAGAGACCTCAGGATTTGTCGGGTCCCAGCATCTCCCTGCCAGCCTAGTCATTGATCGGAAACTTCTAAATCTTTTGATTAAGTCTCTTGGCAAAAGCTGCAGCTGACACAAAAGTGAGGAATGAATACACACTATATATAAAATGCTATCTATCCTATTTACTTTTGATATTTCTACAGCTAGGAAAGTTTATCTGTGCTTGGATGTGGAGATGGGAAATCAGCTCTTTATGAGCACTCCGATTTCAAATCATTTGGCTATTTCAGAATCAGTGAACATGTTCTTGTATATATATTAATCATAATAAATGCTGTAAGCGTAATACATAAGGAAAAGATGAGACTCAGATCATGAGAGTCTTTAGAGATTTATCATAATTATGAGATATTCCGAGTTATGAAGCATTAGGAACTAAATCCATAAAACACATGGGTTTTGCCCTGAGCATTTTTAATGGGTTAAAAGACATTTCACAGACAAAAGCAATTAGCGACCGTGTTCGGAAATCGCTGATACCGTCTTGATACAGCGCTGAACGTGCCGGAGGGTTTCATCCCCATCTTTTTGATGTCCTGAATTTCAGTTAATGACAAATCTCTTTCTGTGGGACTTCTGCATCTATCTATATTCACACAGGAAAACTATGTCTGTGCCCTCCTCACTTGCCCACCACGTCTCTAGCCATCCTGGGTCATCACTATGATTAGGCAGCATCATTACAAAAAAATACTGATAAGTATTAAAGAAAAAGTTGTATTCATCACTGGAAAGAAGTCAAGATATAAGAGGAGTATTTGCATACTGAACATACCCAAGTGTGAGAGGACTTAAGCAGCACCCAAATTTCACAAAAATCCTACCAAAAGCAGTGTGATCTTCAGAACAGATGGAGAGCCTTAAATATCTCAATACTACTGCAACAGATTATTAGCTTTTTGTGAAAAAATGAAGCTGAAGATTTTACCACTTTGCTATAACATTAGGTAAAGGGAAAAAAAAAAAACCTCTCTAATATAGTGGAAGTATTGCTTCCTTTTCTACAAATGTCATCTCATGATGCGGATCACAGTTTTCAAAAGCCAGCTGCTATTTTATGAAAGCAGAAATAAAAAAATCAAATACAAAAGAAATAGTAAATTTGCACCTCCAAGTAGCCTCATTTCAGGCCATCACTTTTGCAGGTTAGGGTACATTTTGACTCAAATTTTAGATTTTTTTTTCCTCAGAAGACCAGCACAGTTGATTACTATAGAGTATGTACAGGAAGTTGCAGGTCAGGGTACATCCTGATTCAAATTTTAGATTTTTTTTCCTCAGATGATTACTATAGAGTATGTACAGGAAGAGATGCCTCTCTGTGGCAGTGCAGAACGAGGTGCCCAGCCCGGCATCCCGCTCCCCGCAGCGCTGAGCAGTGTCTGCCCAGGGCAGACACGGGCAGCACGAGATGCCCCTGGGATGTCCCGTCCTCCTCCGAGTTCAGGCGATTCCCTCAACCTGACGGGCTCTATTGAGCAACCACAGCGGATCCCTATTCTAAGCCTTTGCGCAGTTTCCCCCCGAATATGTTTCAGCTTTTCTTTCTCCTCTGTAAGGAACTGCACAGATCCAATACTGACGGCATGACGAAGAGCCATATGGAAATGGAGTGGCTCATTTCCATATGGAAATGGAGTACCTCGACTTAACTTTCTAGAACGAAAAGTACTAAAAATATCTAGAAAGCAAGAGGTAGCGTACGCTCATAAAGGACGTTCACTGGTAGTTCTGTGTTAAGCAAATGAACAGACCAGAGAGAGAGTGAAAACTGGAAATATTTATAGACAGACATGTCTTTAAGTTACTGAGAACACATTCAGATCTTGGCTTACCCTATGTTATGTCCGTCCAGGTTGTCTTTCTAGATTACAGGAGGCAGTCCATTGAATAGCAGATAAATACTGTAGCATCTCTTCCCTTTATTTCCCACCTTTCCTGTAAATTGATATTTTCAATGGCATTGTAAAAACAGGAATGGGCATATATGTGTGTGTGTCTGTGTGTGTGTGCATCATACACATACATAGTAAGAGATACACATATATATTTATGCAAAGTATTTAAAAAGAGCAAGCTATTTAGAAAAAAAGTAGTCTGCACACCTTTGCAGAAAGTCAATTCAATGCATATAAAATTGAACTATTTGAGAACACTCTCTTGCCAGCATGAGGCAGTTGGAAGGAAGGAAAGAGCTTGCAAACGCTTCACACTTGACATTCACCTTGTGCTACATTGAGCTCAGAGACCAACACTCCTGAAGGACCAGAGCTCCAGAACTTGGAAAAACAGAAACTTTTGCAAGCCAATTTAAAGCATTTATTCCAATTTGGGGGCAGGCTAAGTTGTTGTGCTCAGTACAGTTACATTCTTGAAATTAGTAGATCCAACAAGAGAGCAATTTAAGATAAAAATATGGAGATGATTTATTTGTTAAACTACAACGTGAGGGGAGCAAACCATAATAAATACATGGAATCAGAAGCAGCAGAAACTCCATCCACATGCCTCTTCAGTATCAAGAGTACACGTGTGCGTGCGTATGTGTGTGCAAGCAGGTGTACACGTCTGTCTCACCCTCACAAACTGCTGCGTAAATTAGAATTAGACAGCTTGAACAGTAAAAGAGAAATAGCATCTTGGTTTCCATCAAGAAATAAGCAAACAAAAGACATGAATACAACAGAGGCAAAGGAAAACGTACTCAGGATGTCGGACCACCCTGAAGAAACCACAATGAACAGCTCGTTTGTAAAACGGTTAGCGCTTGATGTGATTGCATCCTATATTGCAGGCATACGAATCTTTGAATATTAAATGATATTTGTCTATCAGTTCCTTGCAAACAAATTACTGAGTTACAACTGCAAGTGAATTAGGAAATGACACGTAGGACCTTGCCCCTGTGTGGATTACACAGGTGTATCTCCCAATACTGCCTCTTTATAGAACTCTATGAAGTGAGCTGAGCGGTCAGATACACAAATAAAACCCACCGAGCTATCATGTTTTTGGTCAACTGCACTCTGCAGACAGTGCTGAGCAATGTGATGTCTCTCAAGGTGGATAATAGCATGAATAATGCATTAACACACTGGAGTTAATACTGTTGGACTCAAGGTTAAGTATTCCCCCATCTCCATATAAGGCCTTACTTGATTGCTTATCCTAAAACCACACTTTTTTAAAAAAAATGCAGCTCGCGGCCACTGCCATTGGTGAAATAAATCAGCTACGTATCTGTGCGCCTCCCAAATAATAGTCTGTTATGAAAACGGTAATTACAAAGTGACACTGAACTCCAAAGAAGGTGTCACTTAAAAAAGCCTAGGAAGCGGGAAAACAACCAACCATGTATTATTTTTATTCACATTTAACAAATACTATTCCTTGAAGGGAACGGTAACAAAACTATGACTTCCTAATATTAAGCAAAGATACACCACGTATGTCTAATGGGAATTCATAAGATTCAGATTTTCAGGGGAAAAAAAACGCAAAAAGCCATGTAAAAAAGCTGTTGTTATGGGAGATAGATAACATCTTCTCTAAAGATTGTTACCAGAATCAGCAGCTCTTCCCTTTCAAAATGTGCATGCACATCTCAAATTCTTTTTGCTGCAAAACGTATATACACTCTGAACACTGTAGACTGTGTGGGAAAATCTAACTTGAAAATAAAGATATTATTTTCAGGACTCCAGCAGGCAAACTTAAAAATAACAGGTTAAAATATTTTCATCTCGGATCACAAATATAAAGCAATAGCAAAAGATGAGCTTAAATTCTTATGTATGTATCTGTAGCAACCACTGCATGGACACAAAACCCATTAGAAGAGACAAGAGGGATGTAGTTCTTGAACTGCATCCAGAGAAGGTAACTGGAATTTCTTACAGCTACTCTTAAAGTAATTTCCCATGCTGAATGAATAACAACAGTCTCTCACACTGAAATAACACAAATATATATCTGCGATTTCCACATTACTTCAGGACCATTTTAATTTTAAGTACCAGTAAGCATTATCTACTTGCCTCTGAATATCTGAGTATATTGGAGAAAATTTCATGGTTATTGAAAGGAGATGGAATACACAGAAAAAAAAAAAGAAATAAAAAAAATCAAAATTGAAAACCTGAAAACTCACAGTTATTGAAAGGATGGGGGTTTTTTGCCATAAACATAACATACAGAGAACATTTATTAGTTAAGACTGATCAGTTAAGGAGGTAGGCAACGGCGAGGACAAGAGTCACCCAAACGAGTGGGAAGCTGCTGAATACAGACCGAGATGTAGCGAACGTGGTGGCAGTGGCTCCCTGTCAGGCCAGAGAGTTCCCCAGACCAACCTCCCTTGTCCCCATTCCCGTTCGGATTGCAAACACAGCGAACAACTGACCAACACTGGCAGCACCATTGCAGCAGCTAACATCTCCCACAAGATGCTAAAAATACAGGAAAAACAGGATTGTATTTCCCATAGCTGTTATTCCAGTAGGTTTCCTAGTCATTTCTGAAAGCATGGGTGGGTTTGATGTTTTTTGACTAAATTTACACAAAATACATCGTTTCCACCTAAATCTTACAGACTTTTTATTTATTTATTTATTTGGCTCTGAGGCATCGGTGACAGCACACAGCAATCATTCTAGCAACTTTATGAAGGCAGTGATGCCACTTCTGGATTTATGTTTCAGCATAATGAGAATGAATGATGTCAAACTGCAGATTAGAAAAATGGAAGATGTCACCATAGCTTTGAAAAATACCTTGAAGAATTCTTCCTTTACTAATTTTTACTTGCAAGACCATTCTTAGTCTTTGCTTATATTTTACACTTAAAATAGCAGGCTTAATCTTACGTCAATTCTCCGTTTCTTTCACAAGTTCATTTGAAATATTCCTTCATGCAGGTTTGCAGAGAGCTTTTTTGTATTAATTAGTTGCTTAAAATCTGCTGCTAAAACACACTTTACTTTTAACAAAAAACTCCTTTTTTCATAACTGTAAAAAAGCTAGAAAATGCAGCTCTTATATACCTCAACAATAGAAATCTAATAAAGGTACTTAAAACTTAATAACTTTTTTCTTATACTACTGTGATGCAAATATCATTTGAGGTTGCCTATCTATGAAATTAAATATATTTAAAAGCTGCGATGAATGTTTAAAAGAACTGACAGAAAACTGAGAAAAATATACACACTCGTCTCTCAAAATCATTACTAAAAACCTGTGCCATTTTCACTGCTTGACAACCCTATAAATAACCACCTGTTGATTTTGCAACTGCCAAACACCAATTTTAGTACTTTCATAATTCATTTATCAGACTACTGTCTAGCACCATCAGTTCAGATATATTTTATTATTGTCTCACAAAAACAATGGAAAATATGTTAAACTACTTATAACTTACTGAGGAAAAACAGTATCCTTTTTCTTTGAGAAAGCATGAAAATATCCGACAACACTGCAGACAAACTAACAACAGTATTTTTCTTACTTGAAAGGAAAAAAACTATCCTGAAAAAAAAGAGATCTTATTTGAAATTATCCTTCACATTGATGAGTGTGTTATAGGATGTTATGCATCTTCCTACAGACTAAGAATGCAGGAAGATGCCTGCTGTATTTTACAGTATAGAAAGCTTAACCGCCTGTTGTACAAGTTAAGCCTCCGCACTGCATCAAGATACGGGGCTAACCGGGCATTCACAATAAAGCAGAAACACAGCGTTAAGCTTAAAGTAATGGAGAAAACTTTTATATAGCCTAGGTGGGCTATATAATTAGAATTATAGATCAGATATGACAAACAAGGAATAAACAACGTTCTAGACAATGTTGATAGGGTGTCGTCTTGCATGTTTTTACAGTCTAGCTTATCTTTTGGAAAATAAATAATTTTGTACTTTGCCTAATCCTGCTGAAAGCCATTTCAGCGTCACATTATGCAGGATTTGTGAACATTTCTAATAAGACAAGACTACAGATTCTTTTATTACTGCTTTTTAACTATCTGGAAGGCTTGTCAGCGTCTTGCCAGGTTTTTACATAGTGGTTTTCATTTAGCATATGTAGTCTGTCCTATCATATTTGTTAGCCACAATGCTGCCGTTTCTGCATTAGGCAAAATAATTTCTAGATAATATATACATACCTTTACCATTTTGAAAGAGGAACGGCAGTAGCTCACTAGAAACATTTCCATCAACGCAATATTTCCTTTGAAACAGATTATCTGCATCTAACACCAATTTTTCAGTGTGCGCAGAGTTTTTAAAACTCTAGTTCTCAAAGGCTAACAGTTTTCAGCCAGCTGCCTACTGCAATAGCAATATATATATATATGCATATATAGATATATAGGCACACATCTATTAAAAAAAAATGAACTTTCTTTTATTGATGTTACACTCATTATTTGTGATATTCCCATTAAGAGATGCAGTTAGATCATAAAAAAAAATTGCTTTCATTCATAAGTACTTTCTGCGAGAAGTTGACTGGACAGGGAGCATGTATTGAGGTCAAGGGATTGATCTGCCACATGAGTTTTCTAATTTTTAACTCAGTTGCTCAACTTGTTTTTCTTATGTTGAAAGTATAACACTGTGACACTAGATTGGCAAAGGAAAAAGATATATGTACATACTATATATAATGGATGTTTACAATATATTTATTTTCAGCTCTTCTATCTTGAAAGCAGTACAGTCTCAAGTGAAACATGAATATCTTACAAGTGAAGCACTGAGATGACATTTATTATTAACCAACCTTTCCTTCAGGTTTTCAGTGTTTATATTACAGACGTGCTTCATTGTTGCCGTGTTTGATTGTTGTTTTATGGCTAGACTTAAAATTTCCATGATTTTTTTTTAACTGTATTTTTAAATACCTCAGCAGGAACACCGTACTTTCTCAAATGAAGTTATTTATACAGCAGCAAAGAACGGATCTGTCAGTAGGATTTAACCACGTGGTACCTCACGCCCTGTCAATCCAACATGAGAAAGGGGATCTCGGTGCTGCATGAGCCCTGCGCAGACGCCTCACCTGTGCTGGGGTCCGCGGGAGGTGCGACCATGGGCAGAAATGCCTCGTCCCTAGGTGCTGCCGTGGGTCGCCACTCCGGCCCAGGCTGCGGATTCTCGCAGTTCTGCAGGAGGGGCCGGCGTTTAATGGAGAAAGAAACATCTGACAATCAAATAACGCTGGGACATTTGAGTCTTCTTGGCTGGAAGTCTTCTCCACATTGGAATTTTAAAATCTATTTACTGAATCATGGAGGGGGTAAGAGTGGTGTTAAGAGATAGAACTTTTGTAAGAGAAACAAATTCCATGCCTATAACAATCTTGCTTTCAGGTTGCTTCTTGGCTATCTTTTCCTCTCACTCTAAACATAAATTACAAAAAATACTATTGTGATTTGTCAAAAAGTATTGGAAATCATTGCAGATCTACAACTCTTGGTACAGAATTCTTAAAATCTAGGCTCCTCAGCAGCGTAAGGGAAGTAACTAACACGGCACCGGTAGCATTAGAATCTTCCACATGATGAGTGGTGAGTCAAAGGCAAGAGATTATTATGAGCATATTCTACCTAATCTAACCAGGTTTGCAGTTTGTTAACCCAATTCACACTACACCCACATCCCTTCATTACCCACAGTATTACATATACAGCTATATACAGATTTTAGACAGACATGGGTAAGAGTTTCTGCAAGATTGCTTTCCCATTTGTGTAGGGAAAGTATTGTCAGAGCTATCCTACAAAAATTAGTGAAATTATAAAGTTTTAGCAAACAAAATTCTTGGCTAAACACATACAAATATTCATTACATTTCAGTATATTAGACTTATTTCATACAGGTGTTAGGGGAGTGAGATATTAAGCTGGCTAAAAAAAAAGCAAGTCTAACTTTGCGTTAGGAAGAACAAAACACCAACACACACTTTTGGCTTCAAGATGACACAAAACTCCAAAAGGAAGCAGGGTCATTCACATCTAAAGAACATGTGAAGTCAGGTTCAAAATAATAAGCATTCTATCACTTCCTAATTTGCAGTATCCTAAAAATGAGACACACAGCTTCTCTAAAAGAATTTTGTGGATTTTGCACTGATTATTTTGGATCTTTGATGTACAAAATGTTGAAACTATTGACAGCTAAACAGCCCAGACAACTGTACCCTAAAGATAAAAGAAAGTCAATGGATTAGGGTTTTTTTTTTTAATCAAGAGTGTGCTGGCTGTGATTTGAGAGTGAAAAGGTCATCTACACAGTAGAGGGCTCACCTGTAATAAAGCAAAAATAATAATCATTTGCAAATACGTAAATCCCATCATTTCCCACAGTATTTGCATATAAAATTATCCTCACATCTGTCAAATCATCCAAATTACGCCTTCGAGATGAGGCCACACACCTCCACACAATTCACTCCATGCAGTATTTCACTGTCATGGCTTTAGTCTTCAACTGCACCTATTTTAAGAAAGATTCTCTAATCTTCTATCATTAACATACCTTTTTTATTTTAAAAGTATAAAATAAGTATTTTTCAAAATGCTTCTGCTGTCAACCCATATAATCCACATAACAATCCGTGTAGCTCTCTTCAATATTTTAACATTGTTAGGACTGATTTTTCAGACATTGTTTTGATGAAAATCAGTGACTAAAAAGAGTGCCATCACCCATTTCTGTTTACGCTTTTTTTGATGGCTGTTTATACCAGGAAAATTAAGTCTCACAAAGGAAACTTGAAAACGTGACTCTGGTGTTTATTCTGTCAGATATTATCTGTGGACAAAGCTTTGCTTATCTCCAGGTCTTCTCGGCTATTCTGATTGCAATCTCATTTCACTTGTCCTTGAGATATCATGTCTGTTATGACCTCCAGCTGGTTATATATTCAAAGAAAGTTTATAGACTTTCCCATAACCTTGATTAAAAGCCTATGGGGAACCTGAAAGCTGAAAAAAACCCTTTATTTGAAAAGCAACTTGAGCACACAGTGCTGATTTCTGTTTCACTAATAGTATTTATAATCAGCAGTCACTGACAGAGACTTGAGGCCAGAGGAAAAAATGACTATTCAATCTTACCTGTTTAATAATGATTGTATTTTCAGGCTAAATTTGGATTTCATGGTGAAGCCTAATTTAACTAAGCGTATTTTGTGGGAGCAATCTAGGGAGGGACAAGAAAATATATGCCATAAAGAATAAGTTTTTCAAAAAAAACCCCACCTTTACATTTTCCTACATTACATTTTTCTCCCCTATTAACAAAACAAAAAGAAAAATTAATAGTCTGCAATTCAGAACATTAACATTTACTGAACTGCAGAATTTTACGCCTTTGCCACCTTTGAGGAGGAATGCTGTCACTAAACGGTGTGTCTTAGTGCTCCGGGGGACCCCGGTCTCTTAGCACCCAGCGTTCTGGTCCTCCAGTCTCCCTGGCATCCCAGCCCAGAATGCTCAAGCTGCTTCCCCAGCACCGTGGAGCATCTCTGGGCTTGGATCAGAGCAGTAGGGCAGAAACCTCCCCAGTCCCTTAAAACTCAACATTTTGGGTTAACAGCCAAGCCATTGTCTCTGCTTCTGTTCTTTATTCCTCTTTCCACAACAGACTGAAATCTTTTCTAACTGGTAGGTCAATAAAGACCCATCAGGTAATTCTGCGCCTCACTATTATGCCCTTCCTGCTTTGCCCTTCAAGATATTTCGTTCTGAGTGACAGTTCTAATTCTGACTGAGATACACTCATTAAACAGAAGATGTCTAATTTTATTGTGCATCTACTTTGTATACAGGAGGCAAAGATAGCATAAAAGGCAACTAGGGTCAAAAATGAGAGTTTTTTTATGGACTGTCAAACAGAATTCTCAGTCAAACACAGACCGATTTGCCATGTATTTCAACTGTTTTGTGAACAAGGAAGACTATATAATACATAAACATAAAAAAACACACTGGAACAAAAATCTAAACAGCCTTTTCACAATAATTAGAAGTCACATATACTACTTTTGTATTTTTGTTCTGTAAAAGCATTTTGCAGCTATTAACCAGTAGTTTATTTTTATTTTTTTCTTCAATTATATAACAGCAAGATGAGATGCAAATTCTAACTCTGGCCCAAGGCTAAAAGAGGAAATAAAAGAGATATTAGTAGCCTCAGGAGATCCTGCCTCTTCATCATATTTGGTTACAGTAGATCGCAATACTTGCAATAAAGGGCATTATACTCCACAATAAAATGAAAAATGCATTTTTTCTTTCATTAATGCTATCTTCTATTTGATCACCCTTGAACTGAAGTGACTTTTCCTAAAGTTAGGTTTGTTATACCTAATTGCAAAGCTATATACAGATTACTATTAACTCTAATCACTCTAACACAGCATTATTTTCTGCACGGATAATCCATGTGTTGTATTGATTGGGAGCTTCAAATAAGATGCAAAACACAAGACAGGTTTAAATAGCTATATTCCTTCTAAAGCACTTTTAATTAATGTTTTCTAGAGTACTAATTATGAGAGCTTGTAAAGCCTAAAGCCTCAAAACACTTCTGCACCTACTTAACTTTGCTCACTCAGAGCAGGCCCACTGAATACACTGCATCTACTCAGAGCATATAGTTTAAATAGAGAATATGTATAGACTTCAGCAGATCAAAGGCTAAACCCTGAACATAATACACAGTTTTGCACGCTTTCACCTATGGTGAACTTCAAATATGTTGTTCTTTGTTATTTCAAATATAAAGCTGTCTTCCAGGGGCTTTTTTTTAAATTATTATCTAAATGACACGGTTAATAAGCCAGTACAGCCTGGACAGGCATAGGCATGTGAAGGCAGCCTAATGTGAGCATAAACAGCACGAGAAAACAGGGAAGACACTGCTAAGCATCTGTTATCCCATTATGCTTAAGTCTCAGTCCTTTGATGCCTGCTTATATTCACTAGCCAAATACTTGGTTCCATCCCTTTTCTCATGAAGTGTTCTCTATTAGTGGAAAATCTTTAAAAGAAGCAAGACTTAGGAAAAGGTCTTACATGAGCCATGGTCCTGCTGATACTAAGTATTAGGGATTTCAGAAAGTTCAGAAAGAAGGGGTTGTAAAACCAAAAGTGTTTGTATGGATTAATTGGTATAAGAAAGAAAATAAAGTATGGGAATAAAGGGTTGCTTTTATCATTTTACAAGTCCCTAGGAACCATGCCAGGTACAGGCAAAACCATGAGAGATGAGGGAAAAGGAGAGAAAAACAAAAAGCTCACCAATGGAACAATTCTGCTCACTGAAAACTGAAATACACTGCTTCAGGTGGTGTTCAACTCAGCTTGTGATATGAGTTAAAAAGGTAACTTATTTTTAAAATTAAAAATTTATGTAGCAGATTAAAAGAAAAAGAAGTAGAATTTATGCAGAGTGAATAACTGAAACCACTGCCATAGGATATTGCAGAGGATAACCATAAAAATATGGAATAAAAAAGGGAGGGTGGGGCTAGAGAATTTATAGAAGTGGCTAACTTTTTTCTTAGAAAATCTTTAAACTACTGACTGCTAGAATCTGAGAGAAGAGAGACAGGCAAAGCTCAGTCTCGACATAGGATTTGGCTTTTAATAACAAGTTGGTTATAATATAACTTAGGTTATATTTCAAACTCTTCCTAAACTTTGGCTACCAGCTCCTTTTAAAGCCTGTAGCAGACAGACTATATCATCTCCACTAAGTCAGCTGAAATGCCTGAAGTTTATGAGACAGATCCTTAGATTCTATATTTTATAGATAATCAATGAGACGGGTCAATGAAGTCTGGCCTTTTTTAAATCTTGCTTAGGTTTTAAAACAAAGCAAAACAAGAACCTAACTATGTAAGACTTACAGAGCCAAAGGTCTGGGAAGATGAGAAACATCAGGATTGAGGTTGCCGGAGCCCTTCTGAGCGGCCTGCTATGACAGATACGTAGCTGCAATTCTGTCTGTAATCGTATGACACGTGCTGTTTTTTAATTTGAAGCCAATGAGGACTCTTTCTGGCCACAGACACGGGTTCTCTCCTTGCCCTGTGACTCAGGGCACAGCTCCTTGCTCTTTTGGTTGCAAAACACTGAGGGCTTCTTGCAGAAGCAGGAAGCCTTATTCAGCCAGAGCTCTCAGCAGTCAGTAAGAAGTGAGCTTTGAACTTACAATGAGCTGTCCAACGCTAAACACTTCAAGAATATCAGATTCCATGCCATAAACTGCATATGCCAAGTTGCTACATATTGTACATTAATCTCTTTATGTTATACTTTTCAATAAGCGAGGGTATAACTAGCACGATCATTTGCAACTCCTGTAGAAATAAATTGTTTCTGAAATACTGCATAGTTGCAATAATAAGAAATGAATAACCCTATTCAGACTAGTATTTAAATGAAGTGCAATAATTAGATTTTGATGGTATCTACTGAAAAGTTAAAGCAGACATTGAAAGGCTGCTGAAACTGCACTGTCCAATCCGTGACTAAATAAGCAAAACGCCTTGTTGAAAAATAAGATTTGACCCCAAAGGTCAGCGTACACAGCATACGCAAAAGCCACCCAGTTAAGATTACACAAAAAGTCTCGGTTCTCATTTTACTCCCTTCAGCTTGTGTGGATCTGAAACCTTAATAGGCTCTAAATGTAATTCATGGTCATTCTGGTAATAAATGCATAACTCAGGCTTAACACAGAACTCCAGTAAACCTTTCTGTCTTTGTAAAATGAACAACTACATAATGGAAAGCCAAACAAAACAACCTTTATAATAAGCCATAAACTAACTTTTTTTTATTTGGATATTTAAAGCCACACAGGCAGAAAAGCCTTCAACTCAGCAGAGAATCTGTTTGCAATTCACTCAACACGATGTCGTTTATGCAGCTGCACCATTACCTAAATAACAGCACAAAGTTGTCGGTGGTTCAGACTGATACATTTTCCGTTCCCTGTGTTATGTTACTTATTACTGCATTAACACATGACATCGAGTTCTTAAATGGAAATATTATATAGTCTGTAATGAACTCATAGATTTAAGGTAGCATAAGCGCCTGTATTAAATTACACATGGACCTGAACAGTTTGCACAATAAGGTACACTTCAGCCTCACATTTGCCTTTAATAATAAAGAATTCTCAACTGATGGGAGGCCCCAGAATCCATGTAACAGCCGTACAGAGCCCTAAGCAGCACAGTTTTATATGTTTTATATATGGAGTATAATTTCTAAATCATGGCTTGGTTATCTTTAATGCAGGTGTTTGGGAATTGTAATACAGGTTTTTGCAAAGGCGAGGGGATAAAGCCACGCTGTCAGCAGATGAGGGCTCGTACGCAGCGATGGGTCTGTAATGTGAACTCAGGGATGCAGATAAACACCGTTGTGAACAGAGACCTAGGGACAGCTGCTGTAAAACGAGAGCAGCCCCTTTCCTGGAGCCTTCAGGAAAACTGATATTTTAAAAAGTTTTAACACACACCTATGCCAGCCCTTGCATGGTTCCTCCATGTGCAGCTAATGGAGTACTTTGGGAGCATTTTAAAAATAAAAATGCCCTGTTATATAAACAGTATTTAATTNCCTAGGGACGGCTGCTGTAAAACGAGAGCAGCCCCCTGGGCCTTGAAGCCCCAACTGCATCTCGATCCGTGTGACACCGGGAATGGACGAGCACACCCTGAAAGCAGGTTTTCCAGAGACTGCCAAATCCGCTTTATCCACACAAGCCATAGGGAACTGGAGCCTTCAGGAAAACTGATATTTTAAAAAGTTTTAACACACACCTATGCCAGCCCTTGCATGGTTCCTCCATGTGCAGCTAATGGAGTACTTTGGGAGCATTTTAAAAATAAAAATGCCCTGTTATATAAACAGTATTTAATTGCTCCTAATGAGATCCTGTCTTAACAACATATACATTAACCTATCTTATGCACTCTAGTTGTCTAGAGCAAAGGAGTCACCATTAAACATACACCACCAGAACCAGTACGAAACTTCTGAATGAAGAAGTGGCAGTGAAAAGCAGAGTCTTCAGGACAGCAGATGACTAGATAACAAGATGTCACAATCTGCTTAAAACTCATCTGAGTATTTGCCCGTGACATAAACTTTGGAGACACAAGTGTCTGTATAATTCAATTGATTTCTAAGCGATAGATTTGCCATTCTTAGAAACATAATTCTACTATTGAAACAACCTGCTAAGTGTTGGCCTGAAGTAGCAGGCACCATGTGAGAACTATGATTTAGATGCTTTGGACACTCGCTGCAATCTGAAACACAAATATAGAATCAATTATACCCAATTTAGCCTTCCCTCAGCACATTTAGGGTGAGCAGCTCAAGGCAGACTCTCTGATGAACACATCTGACAATGCTATCAGTTATCTTTTTTGGCAGAATCAATGAAAATGGTCTACAAGTGGTCCAAATTGGACTGGAAAAAGGCCTGTATGCAAGTGGCTCACGGCCCAGATATTCACTGTTGCCCAGCAGATACTCTCTGGGAATTTTGAGGATAAGGGCCTCTTATTTATGCATAGAAGTAGTCAAATCAATGCCCAAATTGTTGCGGAGATTGACTTGGTTCGTACGGCTTCAAACACTGGCAAATACTCCAATCAGGCCAAGGTCTTTATCGAAAGTTCTTTTGCAGGATATTATCCATAGGGCAATTGGAGGTGTCTGAGGCCTTAAAGCAAGGCCTATGCTGTGATAAAGGTTCTCTCCCCGACATAACTCTCTTAATTTCCAGATAATGCAGTTTGGCTAAGTGCCTACTTAGCAGCACACTGCGCTTGCAAGCAAAAGACCTGCAGGTTGACAATGAACTCGAGCATGACAGTTTAGAAGGGACTTGGGCTGTTGTTACAGCAACAGGATCAATAATCAGCCCTTCAATGCTCGTAGAGGTAAGAGCTTGAAAAACTGGCATGGATTTAATAACAAGACACCACATAAAATCGTATCCTGATCTTGCAGCTGTAGTCCAAACCCTGCATTGCTTGCTCACCGATACTGACTGAAAAATGCTATTTCATTAATATTTCCTGGCAAAACACACAAGAAACTCATTTATAAGAACATCCATGACATCTATAACAGATTTATGAGAACATCAGAATTCAAAAGAAAGTCAGAGACAGCATGTACAGCTAGGCTCCATACTGGAACTGATTCACCACAAAAATTATACCAGTCCACACAGTGATGGAGATCGAATGTTGCCTTTAGTTACACATAGGCATCCCTAACAGATCTCAGGAGCGGCGCACTTCTGCAGAGAATTGAAAACCTTATATTTCATATAACATCTGATTTGCATGGTCCAGTATCTTCTGATAAGGTGTGAAAGAGGAATTATTGGTACCATTTGAGGATCATTGAGCCTTTTCTCATCTCATACAAAAATGATGCATGTTTGCAATCCATTTCCATGGTTGCTTTACAGAGTGCAATTGTGGCTAGGGAACTGAGAGAATACAAATGAAACATTATCATTTGATCTACAGCATTTCCTTAAAATTGCAAATCTTGCTACAAGAGCTCTCATGCATGCTCAACACTACCATCATTAGATAATTACTTGTTACAGATGAGCACAGGCTGACGCCTGACGCACTGCTCAGCTTTCTGAGCACATACAAGCTTCAGTGTTAAAATGGAAATATAATATACTTCAAAACAATTTTTCTTAATCAAGTGTGCTGGATTTAAATTTAAGGATAGTATGTTTTTGTGATGACTGGAGAAATCTGTCTTCGTAGTTCTCCATGACTTGCAGAACCTCAATATAAGAGGTTACTTTAAAATTTTGATTAATACCATTTTTCTTGCAGATTTGCACAACATAGACCCCCTAGGGAAACCATTCTATGGGACACTGCTAACTAACCAGCTCTTTGTTTTCCCATCATGCTTGTATTTCCTACCATGGCCTATCAGTAAAATGCCATTTGCGTCCATCCACCTGCTGGATGCTTTGAAAATTACCTTGATAGTCACAGCCCAGTTCCCAGTGAGGCCCTACAGATATCCCATTCCCAAGAGCACTCCTGCAATGCATTCGAAGGCCTGAAGCCACGACTCTCTGCTCCACGGAAATACAACCTGGGACCANGTGACTTGCAGAACCTCAATAAAAGAGGTTACTTTAAAATTTTTGATTAATACCATTTTTCTTGTAGATTTGCACAACATAGACCCCTAGGGAAACCAGTCTATGGGACACTGCTAACTAACAAGCTCTTTGTTTTCCCATCATGCTTGTATTTCCTACCATGCTTATGGCCTGTCAGTAAAATGCCATTTGCGTCCATCCACCTGCTGGATGCTTTGAAAATTACCTTGATAGTCACAGCCCAGTTCCCAGTGAGGCCCTACAGATATCCCATTCCCAAGAGCACTCCTGCAATGCATTCGAAGGCCTGAAGCCACGACTCTCTGCTCCACGGAAATACAACCTGGGACCAGTATTGAGCCCTGCCCTGACTGCACGGTGGATGATCACTTCAATATAAGGATCACTAATACTCATGCAACATGTCTTGGAGCTTAGAGGTAAATCTCCTGAGCAAATGCCTCATGGCCAAAGCCACGTTACTCTCATCAGTTACTTCGTAAGTGTTGAAATAAAACGTACTTTATTGTAGTTATCATTCTGTCAAATATGAGAAAAAAGAGTACTCTAGAAATTGTACAACTAAGAAATTGTACAACTCCAATCGCTTGGCACTTTCCAAAGGGGAATGTGGGTGATTTCTCCTGGAACAGCAAAGCACATCCTAGATCATGACCCCTCTTCACCTACTTTACCCTGGCACATCTGGATAGGAATACAGGGCCATAAATGGCTGCCATAATGTATTTTAAGTCTATTCAACGCTAATCTATAACATATTATGGTTACTTTTCTAAAGACAGNCTATCATTCTGTCAAATATGAGAAAAAAAGAGCACTCTAGAAATTGCACAACTCTAATCGCTTGGCACTTCCCAAAGGGGAATGTGGGCGACTTCTCCAGGAACAGCAAAGCACATCCTAGATCATGACCCCTCTTCACCTACTTCACCCTGGCACATCCGGATAGGAATATGGGGCCATAAATGGTCTATTCAACACTAATCTATAGCATATTATGGTTACTTTTCTAAAGACAGTTAGGAACGTCTTCTGAACACTCTCAAAATTTTGCTATGTCCTTTGCATATCTGCTCAATGTCATATAACAGTATTTTAGTTAATGAGCATCCACTTCTTCATTTCTCTTCCCTCCATTTAGCTTCTCAGGTTCCTGCTCCTATAACACAGCAACTTTTTATCTTACCATTCCATCCTTTCCCCAAACATTCTTCATCCGTTGTTGCAGTTTCCACTTCCCCTGCTCACTCGCAGTAAACGCTGCACCCAGCAGGTACCTCAATACAGGGCCCTCCAGGAGAAGTGTGGTTCAAAGCAGAGTCATGAATTCTGATTTTTCCACTGAGTTTCCTTCAGCAGCCTTATTGTTCTTCTGAAGAACTGTTCTTTCCAAGAAACTGTAACATCTGTTTTTTTTTCCCTCCATTTATTTAGTACTTACAGAAAAAATACAGCCAGTTTTTCGATGTGGTTCTAGGTTAGCAATGGCCTTTTGTCTCTTTCCTTTGCAACTGAAAACACAAGTCATCTTCACCATCCCCAACTTCTTCATGTCTAATTTATTTGCATTTATTCATAGAAGCTGCCAATGCTGCAGATCTATCACTTTATTTATTCATTCCAGTCCATGCCAGAGCTTGGTCTTGGCTGTGCCTGTTACATGGATGCCCAGAGTTCCCTAATTTACGTCTTGGCATTTGTAATTGCAAAGAGTCATTGTAATGATTTATGGATTGATAGTTCTTAACCACTCCAAAGAGATTTACTGTATATGGAGCCAGAAAGCATTTGTCCCAAAAGTCTGTCCCATGTACAACTTCTATAACGATGCTATATTAACCCCAAAGTTAGGATAGAAGAGTGCACCCCTCAGAAGCCTAGACAGAATACAGAGATCCTAGAGACAATATACAGAATAGAGAATATGTACCAGATCCCAGACAGAAATTCAGCAGTGCCTCCGAGAACTGCTCTAATACCATCAACCCAACATCACTGTGACGTGCTGACCTGTCACAGGCATGAAACTTAACTATTTTCACACTAAGTAGACCAGAAAGCCTTCTTCTTTCCCGCACAAGGACTCCAGAGCAGGCTTATTGTTAAAAATCTTGAAAGAAAAAAAGTGACATTCTACTTTTTAACTTAAGTTCCCCTCTGGAAAAGGGAATTTCTGCAAACTGAACCACAAAGTTTCATAGCTTTAGTTTCACTGATTTTTACTGGGCAGTTTGCTGAACCCAGTGCTATGTTTCCTACTGGCAGCTTCACATCGTTACCTTCTCAGACTTTATTTTATTTTTCTTTCCTCCTTCAAACTGTTCCCTGCACAACAATAGCTCGAGAGCCAGTTTATATCCAAAGGCAGTGCTGAGCACTGAGACTTGCACATGCTTCCACAAGCATTTAAAATGTTTTTCTGTTTATGGCACATGCTAAATAATCAGGTTAAGTCTTAGTCTCTTGTGTAAGAGGCTGAGGTCAGCTCACAGCTGCCAAAAAGCACACAGCTTTGACACAAAACATTAATATTTGCATGCCAAAACACAGTGCGAATACAACATCTGAATTAGACTTTAAAACCCTCCAGAGCAGAGTTATAAGGTCACAGTGAACAGAACCTTGCAACATGGTTAACGTATGCTAAAACTTATTATCAGAAATAATTACTATAATATTACTTCAGTAAGGTATGCTTATTATCTTAACATCTAATGAGCCTTTAATGAAAACAGATTTATTAAAACTTTAATTAAAAATCTGAATAATACAGGATTCTGCATGGAAAAACTCGGCCTGCAATGTCTTGTCCCTAAAAATGGTTGACTTTCATAGTATTTTGCTGCAATGAAATATCTTATGTGAAAAAGTCCTGCTTTTCAAAACTGGGAAAAATAAACACACAGACTTCTGAACTTTAAATTAAGAGAGAGAAAGACGACTGCTGAGAAGTTGGGAATGCGGCTGGGGTCGGGTGGATGTGGGGTTGTGCAAGGAGAGCGATGCCGGGGGAAGGCTCCTCACGGGCATTACACACACTTTGTTACTTCACTTTACACAATATACCCGAGACACAAATGCCACAAAACTAGCCAGGAATTAGATTTAGTGACCTACAAAAGCGTGGATGTGGAAGCAGCAGGAAGCAGCAAAGTACCGTGAAATGCTGTTCAGTGGAACAGGACACCCAGCTCAGTGGAAGGATCGTTACCGAGTGGGACACAGTCGCTATTTATTTACCTACAGAAAGGGAATTGGGAAAGCATTTGAAGAAGCGGGCGTTTTTAAAAGATAACTCACAAGGCTGTTGCAAGCACAAGGAGCAGTTTCAAAGACACTAGAAAATCAAGCACAGAGAAGAGAAAACAGCTGTAAAAGTTAATGTTTCCACTCCATTCCCACTCAATTCCCCTCTCAAGGTGAGCTTTAAAGGTAACTGCCTTGAGTGGAGCACAAGAAAGGAATTAAGTTCAGGGAGTAAATGCAGCCCGGAGATACACAGCGCTTCCAAAGCAGGGGCAGAATCCGAACTCGCACGTGGGTACGGAAGGAAATCACGGACAAAGCTCGGGAAGGATGAACAGGAACGCCCGCCAGAAGAGCGGCTCGGACACAGCGCTGCTGGCCTGGGCCCTCGCGGGAACGCAGCACCAACTCGAGCGCAGCAGCCTGCATGCACGCAGGTTTGGGGAGGGCACCGGAGATGGGAAAAACAAACAAAAACCCCAGCATCTTCAGGCAGACCAATCACACAGAGTAAACACCTGAGCAAGGCTTTGCCTTCCTATGAACATCCTCAGCAGTGGAGGACAAATACATCTTATTTAGAAGGAAGAATGCGGGCAACAGATTTTCTTTGTCTTTTCACAACGCACTCAAGAGCTTTTGTTAAGACCTCTTTCTTCCTCTGCAGCAGCTTCAGTTGAAGGAGAAATATCGGCTTTAACCTTGAAATATCTCTCTCTGCTGGTTTGTGTCATAACCTTATTATTGAAAAGCAATTTTTTGTACTTAACATCTTACCTCAGCACGCACCACAGTTACGGATTAGCGTCCATTTGCCAGGGGGGAAAGATACAGCGAGTGTGAGTAAGAGGTGTGGGCTGGCTGAGTCACAGTTTCCAACCCAGCTCCTGGACCCAAAAATCTTTATATGAAATCTCTTCTCTATTCATGTCCGTATTTCCAAATTTCTTGTGAATGGCCAGGAAATGCTTAGTGCAGGATGTTACCCCCAATTTCCTTCATTCATCATACTTAATAAGATATATTTACAGCATAAACATGGAAAGTAATCAGTATTTTGCAGCATAAATGAAGCATGGTACTGGAGCTGGAGCTTGGATATTTGGAGCTTTACCTATGCTGTAGATAGAAACTCATTCCTCTCTTCCAGGGCAGGGAGGTATCTGGATCTGGTCTCTAATTTTGCAGACTGGCCCGTAATTCTGCTTGCCACTTGTCTGGCTGAACAGCCAAGATCTTTTCTGACTGATACTCCATACTAACCCAATTACCAGGAAAAAAATACTTAGGTAATGCTAGTCTTAACAAAAATGAGCATCTACAGTCTCTCTTTTAAAATTCATTCTGACTTTTTCACTGAATAAAGCACTCCTCTATTCCTGCGAGACAGGTGTGCAGCACTGCCGTATATCATCAGATTCCTGTTTTTATTCCCTGACTTTGGACTGTAACTTTATATACAAGTTTTTCAGCCTGTAAAAGACATTTTAACAAGAAATATTAATGTATACCTACATATAGTATTTTTTCTACTTATTTAGCAAAGATACAAGTTACTCAAAATAGAAAATTTACTTTTAGAATGAATACTAGTAGTATTGATATACTATAGTAGTATAATTTGTTTTGAACTCATTAGATTAAAAATTGAAAATTCACTGCCGAGGTTAATGATGAATGCACATAGGAGAACTGAGGGTTTATTTTGCAAGTACATTTCAGAGACAAAACAAACCCTAAAATTCAGTATTTATAAGAAGCATAAAGAAAGAACTACGAGGGAGTTCTTTATTAAGACATTTTTAGGGGCTAGTTGAATATCTTAAATTTTATAATTCCCACAGTGATTCACTGCTGACGCAAGACCTAAAACAAAGTCTGGGCATTGCTTGTTTCCCCTGCTCCCAAATAACCTGTCTCCGCTGGGATGGGCGGCCCTGTCGTCCATCAGAGCCTTTAATGCTTTGATGGTGCCCAGCGTTTTCACGATGGGACCGGCCGTCCCCTTGGCCACGCTGATCCCATAACACAACCTCTCCTCTGCCCTCTTTGCTTTCCATGTGCTGGCACTGCCGAGCCCTGCCAGAAACAAATTGCAGGACCAAATACCACCCCCCATCCTGGTGGCCCTGCCACGTGCTCCAAGATTTGGGGACCAGTCCTCCTGCTGGGAAGACAGGAGCTTCCCAATAAGCAAGGTGCATCCATTAGCTCCTGTCTAGCTAACACCAGAGCTCTGCTACTATGAGACTAGTAGCAAATTCCTACTAATATCCAGGCTTTTGGCATGTGCCTTTTCTGCCTCGTGTCAGACCTGGGAGAGCAGGATGCTGCTCTAGANCCATTAGCTTTACTGAATAGCTAATGCCAGAGCTCTGCTACTATGAGACTTGATACTAGTAGCAAATTCCTACTAATACCCAGGCTTTTGGCATGTGCCTTTTCTGCCTCGTGTCAGACCTGGGAGAGCAGGATGCTGCTCTAGATGTGCCCCATATCCAGCAATCTGCTGCCTTCTCACACAGACTGGGGCCAAGATTCACATCATCACCCAGACACAAACGGGAACACAGAACTAGCCTCGCTGTATCACAAAACACGAGTCCAGGGGAAAGAAAGGAAAAAGAAAAAAGACTGAAAAGCCCAGAAAATTGTCCTGCTCCAGCTCCACAATAATTCACAGTACTGCACATGTGAGATCTTTCTGTAGCTTAACAAAGGTGATCAAAATATACAATGGAAAGGGAGAGAAAGTACCTTACCCTTTTCCCAAAATACAAAGATCTTACAATTATGAATCCTCAAAAGGGAAACCAGATACTCCGTATCCACGACACTCATTTCCTTGCTAATATTCTTTAAAACAATAGATCATCCTCTAAAGAGCTAACTCCTCAGTGTCGTAAAACCAGTCAAGCCTCCCGTACAGATGTACTCGGACGTTGCTCACTGCAGAGCACAAGGAGAGGCAGAAGACGAGTTTGGGCCAGGGATCTCTGCTGGCTCCCGCGCCGCTGCCAACTGTCCCCTGCCAGCGCGGGTCAGAGGGACACGGAGCCACTCGGTGATGGGCCCTGCTGGAGGAGCTGCTTGTGGTCTGGGCAGAAATGAGAAACTAGTAGCTGATTTTAGAGATGGAGTTATTAAAGCTCCACCCCTAGCAGAACCAGGAATGGCATTTGACCCCTAATGAAATAAAAGAGCATGTTCAGAAAGAAAAGCTTGAATATCACATGTAAGATGACAAAACAATTTTTGCTTTTATAGTTTTCTAAGAGCTGTCACCAACCCTGCTTCCCTTTAACGTCTTTTTTCTTCCTTTTTTTCCCCCCTTTAAGTGTATTAGTACTGAGGAGGAGTGGCAGAGGTTGCCTTTCTACTTCTAAACAGTTCTTTGCTATATGATTAGTATGAGGCACGAGAGGGAAAGCCCTTTTCCTCATAAGAGAAATGCTTGCTTTCCGTTAAAATATTGGGCGAGCACTAGACTTTATAACATCTCGCACTAAAGAGGATGCATCATCCAGGAGACTCTTCTTGGAGCATCAGTCAAGATAACCAGATAAAAGAGCAGCTATTGAAATAGTGTCATCGTTCATCTTGATACATCAAAGAGAGAAGTCTTGTGGATGAGAGGAATTTCAGTACAGTAAATGACACAGAATTAGCTAGCCATGCCCTTCCGAAAACAACATTTGGCTAGATCAGTTGTTACATCCTAATTCCATGAAGGGATTTTAATTTGAAGCATTAAGGCTTGAAGTAAAACTTCAAGGAGTTTCAGGGACAGGCACTGCAACAAGCTGCTGGAGAGCAAGTAGATTTATTTATTTATTTATTTAGGAAAAATTAGGTAAAGTGGTTCTGTCCACTTTGGGCCGGACCTAACAGTTTGTCTGAGCTTAGGTAATGCAATGCAAGACGAGCCACCTACCTATTCTTACAAGCCAAAATGAAAATAGAGGGACCTGGAGTGCACTTAGAAACATTACCAGCGCAACGTATGTTATTTGTATAGATCAGCACCACTTACATTGTAAAACTATTTGTAATCTTTTACACTGCAATTGTACTGGGAGCACAAGATCAGCACGACAGCCACGCCGTGCTTGGAGCCACACAAATACATAGCAAAAGCTTTGTCCATAATCCAGGGAGTTTGCAATCTAATTTAAACTGAAACATGGAAATGGATACATACAAATAACCAAGACAGCACGAGAGCAGAATGAGAATTACAGAAGGAATATGTGAGAGTGGCTGGAGGCATGTTCACGAGCAAGGAGGCCCAAAGCCAGCACGAGCTCCTCAGAACACACACAACCCGCTCCACGTGGCTGCGGCACAAGGGCCGAGGGCAGCCCGGACCTCACCGCTGCCCGGGAAACAGCATCGCTATTTACTGGCGCGAAGCACAATCCCGAGCCCGTGGTGCAGCACAGTTCCAGAAGCAGCATCAGGAACATCTTGCCCAGCTCTCCCCTGCCTGCCCTGGACCAGAGCATCTTGTTTTCGGAATGGGCACACGACACCCGTGGCTGGTGGGTTGCTGCAATAACTGGGGCTTGGCCAGCGGCGCCAGTGCCACCAACCTGCGTGTGGAGCCCACCGAGCACTGCTGACACCGCCAGAGCAAAGACAGGGGTCTGGAAAGTTGCTAGAAAACAAGAGGAGAACAGCATGAATTATCTAACCTCACAAATTACAGAATTACAGAATCAGCAGTTTATTGAAAATGTGCCTTTTTTTCCCTCCAGAAAACAAGGAGATACTTGAAGGGTAAAGGCAAGATATCTTCTTCAGGAATATATGGGTAGAGACAGTCTTGAGACAAAACGGTACAGTTGTTTCTAATCATATTGCTCCCCTTTTCAATGAAATTTCAGTAGAGCAAACAGCAGATTAAAGGGTGTTTATCAAGGACAACAGCTCTACACAAACAAGCACAATAATAACTAACGAGATTTATTGAGTGCATCAGGTTTGACTCAGCAAACACTGTGATTTTTAAGTGCACTGTCAGTTGGGAACCTTCTTTGTTCAATAAATACAGTTCTGTTTAATTTCCAAGACACTGGTGGACAGACAGTCATTAAATATATTTTTAAATATATTTTTCATTAATCAGAACAAAATCAAGACAGAAGCCATAAATTAGAGCATTTCTAATGAAATTATAAACCAATGCATTTTTTCACATGTTCTTCAAAATGCAAAAAGTGTCTGTTTTTTCAAGGTTTCTTTTTTTTTTTAAATGAGAAGTAGTTACTAACTTATCTCTACTATTTCCTGGTAAAAGTCCCTCTTGGTGCTCCTGACTATCCTGACTTGAAAGCAGAATAACAAGCAGACTGCATAGCCCGTGTTTTGCTATTCTTGAAAATAAGCAACGAGCGAGAGCTTCAGATAACACACACCAAAGACAGAAGAAGGACAAGAAATGGATTGCCTCATGGCTCATAAATAATAGAAACATGTCACAGGAAGTCTATTTTATTGCGTCGGCGGCCTAATAAAAGCTAGAAATAAAGAAATGCCGGTGGTGGAGAGAGGGTGCCCTGCTCTGCGGCGCCTCACGGGTCCTGCTGTCACCCGGCCCTGGTGCCAGGTCTTGGCCCTTGTCATTTGGGCCCTGTGGACATGATAAGCGACGGCAACGGCTGCTTCTCCACGATCAACCTCCATCTAATCCATGACTGGATTTAAGCTGTCATCTTCAAAGCTGTCGCCAGAAGGGAATTCTGTCAGCGCCTTCAGCTCCCAAACGCCGCAGATTGCTTCTCGATTTCCCATTTTGGTGGCTGCCCGTCCTGACTTCTCTGGCTATTGCTAAACATCAAGCCCCTGATACACTCTGAGATACAGGATGCTCCAAAGCAGATTCATAGCCAAAATTCCCAGCCTTTATTTGCCCCAACTATGACAGCAGGTCAGATGTAAAAGGACACTGAAAAACTAGACGGAAGAAATTTGTTCTCTCTCCCCCCTGCCCCGCCAGGCTGCTTGCGAGAGTGATGCATTTTAAAACTTTCATAAACCTCAAATAGAAAAAAATAGGATTATCCATTACCATGTCAGCATAAGTGATAACATAAATATATATCACAGAACATCTGCCACTAAATCACTGTTTATAGATGTCAGATCTCATTTATTATTAAAAACACAAAAAAAAACCAAAAACAAAAAAACACAAAACAAACACTTTAAAGCCTTCCTTATTATCTCACAAGAAATGGCTGATTTCTAATTTGAAGGTGGATCTATTTGTTCTAATGCGTCTATTCATAGGAACTTCTATTATAAACCTCCCTCACAAATAACATTACACAAAGATAGTGGCAGTGGAATTACCTTATCCCACTGCAGAGCCTAGAAAATATAACTGAGTGCTGCGAGGGCTACAAGGGCAACGCAGATAAAATTGTCCCATAGATTTTGCATGAAAGAAGATTGTGCATCTAGGAAAACATGTTTTTCTAACTTACCCTGGGATAATGCATGTCAAAACATTATTATATTTCAATATCAATAATATCCAAAATGCACTTTAAAGGAAAACAAAGTGTTCCTTATTCACACAAAGTTTGAGATTTTATTATCACAGCCAATGTTTATAATGCTGTTGTAGAACTTTACATGTTTCACTATGGGGACAGAAGTGTAATACGTTTGCACTTTTTGAGTGTTTTTTTATTATTTTCCTTATTCTTTCCTCCTTCCTCCCCCCCACTTGTGACAGCCACTTGTGACAGTCAGGCTTTTAGAAATCAAGTTACCAAATTATGGAATGATTTCTGAGTAGGCAGCCCCTTTAGCAATCCCCTTGCTAAAGCCAGTCTTTTGCAGCACGGTAAATCCATTTCCACCTAAACATCTGGTTAAACCCTACGACTGCCATTCCTATGACACCCAGTGGTCATAGGCATGTGTCAAACACATGCCTTAAAAATATAAAGCTGCACATTTAAGAGCGATATACTTCAAAGCCGGAATTTTGAACACCTCCCGAATGTGATCTGTGCCAGTTGCCCCTGCTCTAAGCCCNCTAAAGCCAATCTTGCACGGTCTTGCACGGTAAATCCATTTCCACCTAAACATCTGGTTAAACCCTACGACTGCCATTCCTATGACATCCAGCTGCACATTTAAGAGCGACATACTTCAAAACGGGAATTTTGAACACCTCCCGAATGTGATCTGTGCCAGTTGCCCCTGCTCTAAGCCCAGCGGCACCCAAGGATCCCCGGTGGGTCCTGCCCCCGTGTGACTCGCGGTGCTGCTCCCGCTGGCCACCGCGCAGCGCAGGGCCCCAGCCGGGCGCTACCTTCTCCCACCTGCGTACGAGTAATTGGATTAAAGGTAGAAGATNCCTATGACACCCAGTGGTCATAGGCATGTGTCAAACACATGCCTTAAAAATATAAAGCTGCACATTTAAGAGCGATATACTTCAAAGCCGGAATTTTGAACACCTCCCGAATGTGATCTGTGCCAGTTGCCCCTGCTCTAAGCCCAGCGGCACCCAAGGATCCCCGGTGGGTCCTGCCCCCGTGTGACTCGCGGTGCTGCTCCCGCTGGCCACCGCGCAGCGCAGGGCCCCAGCCGGGCGCTACCTTCTCCCACCTACGTACGAGTAATTGGATTAAAGGTAGAAGATCAATCAAGCTGCACTGCCTCAGAAAGATTAATTACCTCCGTCCTCTCCGAATTAATTATTAGTGCACAGTCATGACAGAAAAGACCAATACAGTAAAAGAGGAGGGAACAACAGACAGATGTGGAAGACTGGGATGTATTTTAGCCCAAGGTTTCTTATTGTTAACTAATGACAGTATCTTCCTATTTTTCTCGTATTACGTCTAATCGCTACACTACATTTATAACTTGGCAATGACAGATTAAAATGCTACTGTAATATTTCAGCAATATTACAGAATTAAAAGCAGGCAAGAAGAAGATAAAAATACTAAAACACCATTTTGCAGTTGTTAAATGATATTTTACCTCAGTGCCTCATTACTAGACATCATACAACAGTTTTAACTGCGTCCCCACTCCAAATGCAAAAATTCACAGTATTTACATGAAAACGCTTCCTCAGAATTTAGATGTATCAGGACTATTACCCACAAATATTTTTGATCAAAAACACTTAATCCCTTCAATTTGCTGCAGATTAATTCCATCTACGCCTGCTTTTCTGGGTGAGGTTTTCTGTGACCTTAGTGTCCCGCTAGAATCTTGGCCAATCGCGGAGACTTAACCAGGGGATCGACAATCTCAGATCACTCAACAACATGGGAGCTCTCGGGCTCCTTGCACTGTTACAGACCAAGGATAAAACTTTGCCCCTGCAAACTTCTCAGTAAGATTCCTGGCTCCTCAAACCTGCAGTGGTTCTCAGTAAGACACACATTACTGTCAAAAATTCTGCCTCTTATTTTAAGACACCTGAACTTTTAGGTTGATTTTAAGTGCTTAGAAAAGGAAGGAACCATCCTAAAGTAAATGGTAATTTCCTCCTGCTAAACTTGCAAATGTTTTCAACACTGAAAACACAAGGAGTTTGGAAAACCTTAGCATATTTTTATTTAAATAAAAACTCTCTCTCAACTATTTACATATATTTTTGTAAAATTATTCACTATATCATTTCCTGTCAGAACCCAAAGACTAAACATAATTAAAAAGGAAAATATGAAATGCAGAAGCAGCAATACCAGAAACACTGAAAGTCATACTAAACCTCTCATCTGCCAGTGATGTAGTGAATAACTCATATTTTTAAGGAATTTCTTGAAAATAAATAATAATAATAATAAAAAAAAACCTCTCATCTGCCAGAACTCGAGTGCCATTTGCAGTCATGGAAGCAGATACCCGGAGCTCCTCTGCACGGGGAAGGGGAAGGGGAAGGGGAAGGGGAAGGGGAAGGGGAAGGGGAAGGGGAAGGGAAAGGGGAAGGGGAAGGGCGGCTGCTGGCGTGGGGCATGTGGGCAAGCCCACGTTGCCCCCGAACACACAATTTAGGCTCCACAAACACATCCAGTGACAGCTTAGCTGCCACAGGCACGAGAAGGGACCTCCGGAGCACAGGACATAATTGCTGCCATTACAGAGGACAATCTCTTTGCCCCCTCTTAAATTTATCAGGCTTTTCTCTAAAGCCAGTCAGTGTTTTCAGGCCCTGCTAGTGCTCTTCCTCCCTATTCTGCTGCTTGAGACCTCCCGATCTGTGGCTTCAGCTGTTTTATAGACAGCATTTATTTATTCGCCCTTGAGACAACTCAGTCCATCTTGTCTCCCCGAATTTCTCTTCCCCCATTCTCTGGTGTTACTGCCTGTTATTTGGAAGTGGTCATAGTTCTGGACCATGCTTTTCTTTGCCAAGTAATTTCTTTTTCTGTAAAATAGACATCTAATTCCCTTATTATTAATAACATTTCTTCACAGAGGCTCCACCTCTCTAACATGGGAAAACAACACTGATCATAATAATATAGATGCAGTATCACCAGTGCCTTGCATTATTATTATTTTTTTCCTTTTCCTCCCTTAGTAGGAGTAATCTAGGATTCTTCGTGATCACATCAGGTGCTGGTGATTTATAGCTATCTTTGTAATACCTGGTTGTTTTTTTCTTTTTTTTTGTCATTCTCAGCTGGTGATTTATGTACTAGTTACACATACCAGTTCCCGTGAGAAAGACTTTCAACTATTAGATTTCAACTATTAGATTTCATCCCACTGCTATTACTCCAAATCCTTAGCAAGACCCAATTCCCGTGCCATACACACACCCTCCTCTGTATTTTGGGAGACACCTGGGTTTGAGTTAGCAGTGTATTTCATTGACACTTCTCACTGACTGCTTTTTCCTGACTGATACAGAAAATAATCATGGAGGCAGATCCAGGGATCGATCCAGACAGATCCGTAACAGCCCCCACTATAGGGGCTTCCCTAGCTGTTTCCCTCTTATTTGGATATTTAACCATTTTTTCCATTCCTGTATTAGTTAATGTCTTCTCCTACTTCGATCTTGTATGTATCTATCTCTATGCTTATTCTAGTTTCTTTCTTGAAAATGTTTTGCAGGACTGAATCCTGGCTCAAGTGTCATTAGTTGCTCAGGAGCCCTTCTCCCCTGACACGTGTTCTCTTAGAAATGCAGAGAAATAAAGGGAACACTGTCAGCTTTGGGATGCTGCGATGAAGATCCTCCTGAACGCACTGAACCTGCTCAGACTTCTAGTTCTTTATCAGCATGTTTCATCGGCCTGTTCTTGCTCTCACCAACTGCATCATCTGCCCCAAAAACTTAGGCAAGGTGAAAGTGTTTTTCTAATTTTGGGGAAGAAATTCACATTATCTGTAATCACGAAAAGTTGTTGTCATTGCGGCAAACCTCTTTTCTATGTAGCTAAATAACCAGGGATTGCTGTCGTAATTCCTTTTATAGTAATTGTCTTCAACTCTGCTGCTCACTTAAAGCCAGCGCAAGCTTCGCCCCAGCTATTCATTTGCTCTGCTTTGCTGTGCAGCTGCAGTGCCTCATGCACAGATGTAACTGGGGAACTGCTCTGCTTAAAAATAACTCTTTTCCCCTAGGCTAGGTTGAAACCAGACTAATTCTTCTATCCAGTTCACCAAATAACTCTACAAGCGCTTGTGCTGCCACCAGAGAAGGCGCAATTGGGAGATGCAAACAAGCAGCCATCTGGAAACACCAGCCTACAGAGACCACCAAGACACAGCGCAAATCAGCCGCCCCTTTGGGCATCCTTTCCTCAGCTTTACATCTTCCAGTTTTTAAGATAACTTTCTCAATTTAACCAACTCTTCTGACCCTTACTTGCGAGACCTTAATTCCTAATAAATATCCGACGAAGCACCCGCTCTTCTTGAGATGTAACTTCCCCTCTATTCCAAACCCTGTAATTATCCCATTAGCTTGCAGCTTTTTAGAGAGCTAGATTTGTATCTCCAGCAAAAGCCTGAGCACCCCAAAACTCCTCGAGACAGAGGAAAGCGAGAGCACTGCTGAACTTCTTAACAAGGCATAACATCATTTTAAAGAGCACTACTTAAACAACAGTTGCAAGCAGTTAGGACTTACATGTGTATACTGGCTCTTACTTCTGTCTGTTTCTATTCATACATTATATTTTCATATTACTAGTACTTAATAAGATGAAGTTTTCCCCATAAAATTCCCACTTTGGCTGGACACACAGGACAAAATCAGCTCTCTGATTGCTCCTGACATTTCCTTAGCAACTAAAATATATTTTCCTGTAATGCAGTTGTATGTAGTATCCTACTGTCTTTTTTTTCTTTTCTTTTTAAAGAAAAAGCCCACAAATGATGTTGCTTCAATCTGCTTTAGACATATAAAACTTTTCCATTTCCTGCCTTTTTACACTGTAAACTCTTAATACTGCATTAGCACTTTTTTCTCATTTGATGGATTTTAACTATATTCTCCTGCATTGTTAAATTTCACCCTTCCAGTCACATTCACTGTAAATGGTACAGAAGTCAAAGAGAACTAGGATTTTTGCAACGTCTTTATTAGTTTGAGCAATTTATCAGTAGAAAGAAAACAGATTGCTCATAGAATAAGCTGGTATTTTTTTTAAATACCACACACATTAGTGCTCTTGCTTAAGGATAACTTTCCCACAAATCTACATGCAAGTTTATATTACTCCTGACTTATGACAGGGTTTATTGGCATCTGTTCCTTATGAACCATCTACAACACTGCATGTTACTGCAAAATGCTTTTTTGAGGTGGCAACTAAATTAAGAAAAGACAAATCATTTTAAATGGTCTCTTTGTAACTTTAATTAGTATAGTCAATTAGTTTTAAAGGTGATCTTAAAAATTGCTCATAGTTTTCTAGCCACTTTATTCTTACAATAATTCATTCTCTTTGCTTCAGTTCTACTTGGATGAGCATTTGTAATGCTTCTTCTTACCAGTATTTTTCAGCTTTTACTATTTTTACCAATATAGTTTTTTATTTCTGTGTTGTAATAACTGCTTTGCTATTGCTAATAAATAGATGTTTTCAAAATAAAACTTTTCTAATACTAGAGGGAAAAAATAAAACCAAAGAAGTCCATTCAAGAAAAACAAGCTTCACAAGCTGTGTGTGAGTATGTCCCTGCATGACACAGAGTTTGTCATCAGCATTGGTAAGCTCTTTAATGACACATTAGGCTGTGGGAATCATTGGAATTGTTTCATTCTACATTATCTGTTCTGCTGGCAAAGTTTTGTCAAATCACCAGCAGCTGATTGACCAGGCCTAATATTTAAGCCAATGTTTCTGATTAAGATGGGTTAGATATCAAATATCTTGAGATTGCACAATTCTCTCCTTAACCTGTTGTATGAATTCAGGGGTCTTTCCATAATATTTCACTGTATGATCCCTTCACTCTTTCCATGAAATAGAAACAGTTCAGCACTGTTCAGCTGTTGTCTTAATTTGCCCTTAAGTTCACGCTGAAAACGTTCATGGATCAGCATGAAAGATGCACAGGTTTCTCTTAGCTTACCTGCACCAAGGTACTGTTCAGCAGTGAGTTTTATGACTGAAAACACACTATTTCGCTTCCTCTTCTACTTAATTGCACGAAAGCACAAAAGAGATAGCAACGTATACCCACTTGTTTTTGTGTCAGTAGTTACTACCATCAATATAAGCATAAAATACATAAAAGAACAGCAAACTCTGTTTTTTTTCCACACTGTAAACATGTACTTTACATTGCATCAATTAGATTATTTCAATAAGATATACGTTAGTTAGAAGAGGAAAAAACTCGCAACACAAACACTAATTATACTGTGATTTCAAGTTTAAAACTGAACTGTCAGATAATTAGGCAATTAAAATTTTCTTCAGAGTCCATACTTGAAAAGACATCAGTTGTCTCTTTACTCTCATCACAGTGATAAGTGTCAATGTTATCCAGACGTCCAGGTACTACTAGATGTAGGCCAGCATTCTAGAAGACCATTCTAGATCCATATTTCTTGTGAAATTGTAAAAAAGGGATTTAAAAAGCACTGACAAGCTCAAAAATTTGGTTTAAAAAGTCTCTTTTAAAGTGGAAAGAAGGCATCCGCGTGCCTGTTCTAACAATTTCTCATATTTCAGGTACTATTTCATAGTAGACCTCTGCATAAGACGACTCAAATTGTCATTTCGTGTACATCCCGCTCTCACTTCAGTCAAACACGAATATCAGAAGTATAAAGAACAAGTGGAGGAGAAGGGAGTTGAAAAGTAAGCTCAGACCATGAGTATGCTTAGAAAAAGTAGCAAATATAAAACATATTTGAAATTTGTTTTCTTCTTCACTACATTTGTAACCCTTAAGAGTCTCATTCTGTGAAGAATTTGGCTTGACTGCCCACAATATTCTTAAGGGCATATTGCAATATATATAACCTCTCATATAGAAATAAACCCCAAAAGAAAACAAATCTCAATATTTTCAATGGAGTACTGAAAACTTGCATTGGTTCTTGTCAACAGGCTATCCACAGAAAGCTAAGATTCTGGCATTCTTTCAGAAACCACGTAACTTAATACAGCTGTGGAAGTCTGAAGCTGAGCATCTCGGTTTTCCCTCTGAAGGACAGCAGCGCATGGAGCACATCCTGGCGGATGGACCTAGCCTTGGGCAGCACAAGGCAAAGACGCCAGGGTGATTTCCAAAAGCCAGACGAGTTTGTCAGAGCAAGCTCAGAGACAGACGGAGCAATCTGTGCTTGACCCAGGCTGCACTTGTCTGCGCAGACACACAACTACCTCACAGAGCTATTCCAAGCGCAAGGGACTTACTTAGTAATTCATTCTTCATGATATACGAAAGAACAACTTTCAGGCCAAGTTGAGGCCAGAACAGTTCTGTTTGGAATTCTCTTTCTAGGCCATTAGCAAGATGTCAGAGATCTCTTTACCAATGACATGGTTCATTTTAATGCAGACACAAACAGCCCATGGATAAGTAATAGTGGGCTATATAGCTGACTCTCTAAGGAAGAGACTGGCTAGTGCAGTCAAGAGAGAGAAAGCAATACCAGTAAATATAGTTCTAAAACGGTCTTGAGTTCACCAAGATTTTGCCTATCTGTTTTCAGTGTCATAAAAAGGCTGCAGAATTAACTGCAGAATTAACAGGCATGTGTGTGTTAGTTACCACAGCTGCTCTCAAAAGACAAATCTCCCCCTTTATTTATGAAGAATCCCAGTGACTTGCAGACCTCCATATCATCCAGAAGTTCTTCCTGCTGGAACAAATACAGCGCAGAGCAGGGCAATACTGTTAACCGCATCAGAAAGCTCAGGTACGAAGAGCAGGGCAAATGCACAAAAATGCCACACAATCCAGAACTCTTACCAACACCTCAAGAGGGCTTCATTCCCAATGGTCAGATGTACTTCAAAATTCCATAAAAATAGAGTTGTGTGTATGTGTGTGTTAAAACACAACATTATCCTTCAATCACCGCCTTAGAACCAAGCTCCCTGCTGCCCCGCAGCCGCCTCAAGCACACGCCGCGCGGAGAGCGTCACTTACTGGACTCGGGGTCGGAGTTGCCGTCGCCTTCGGTGCGGCTGTTGGGCGACGCCTGCTCGTAGTACTCGTCCTGCGGGAAGCCGAGGGGCAGCGGGTGCGCGGGGCCAGCGCCGCCGCCGGGCTCCTGCTCTCCCAGCCCGCTGTCACTGCAGCTTTCCTGGGAGCCATCTGGCAGGTGAAACGTGACACGGCGCTGCGACTACGAGGAAGGAAGAAAATTATATGGTTTCTACCACAGTATCGGTAATTGCTTAATGCAGCCAATTTAGGAAATGTATTATTTCGGCTACCTGCTGAAGACGCATTATCTACAGTTGTGCGCGATTTCAGGCTTTCGCGAGCCGGCAGCCCCGCTTTCAAACCCGCTTCTCTTGACAGCGGCGCTTTTTCCCTGTTTTTTATATCTGTAAGCCCTGATACAAAATGAAAGGCATCTCGCACTAAAGAGATTCTGTCAGACTTCACAGGCCTTTGGATGCCTTTTGTATACTGACTTGGAGATTTCAATCACTGTTTGAGGCTCAATTTATTTCTCTGCTAAGTTTTCTGGTTTTCAAAAACATTTTCTTTCCCATTAAAACCCTGCTTCACATGTTTGGGCCTGAACATGGGGCATCCTCCTAATGTTGTGGTTTTCCAACTCAGGGAAAGAGCAGTAACAATCTTTATGTATTAAAAACAATTTTAATAGATCTTACACATCCATTAAACCAAGGAATTCCACTCCTTTCCTCGAGATGTTGCACCACAACAATTTTGATTCCCATTATACCATGATCTGTATCTTTTGTAATAAACGGTCTCAATCCAGGGAATACAGGGAACCAAAGCTGACACCACACCGCTGCTTACTTGAAAAAAGGGCCATGTGAATGAAGTACCTGAAATATTGAGCATAGGACAACATTTTCATTATTACCTTATTACCATTACTACTAGAATTTCGAGTGATTTGGGAGCTTCACAACGGAAATGTAAATCTGCCCGAGTATTAAAAACAGTGTATGAGCAAGCAAGCATGTTGTATCTCAGGAACTTGAAAGAAAAAATAGATAATAGAAGATAATTTAAAAAATTCTTAATTTATTACTATTCAAAATCTCATCTGAAAGCCAATGAAATATTGCCCAATTCCAGAAACACCGTGATTGGCAATACCAGATATTAGATTTTTGAGGCCGTTATGCAGAAAAGTATTTACTGGATTTATGATAAAGCAGATGCTGTAAGAGATCCCAATGCCTTTGGTCCTTGTAAGTGACAGTGTCAAACACCATCAGTTACATGAAGTTTCTGCTTAAAAAAAAGGAAAAAAAAAATCCCCTACTTTTCAAATCTCTTTTCATCACTGTGACATTATTACATATGCCCAAAGACAGCTGCCATAGAGCACGGTACAGCCAAGAAAACGGAACTATCAGCTTTACCTATGTCACTGCTGACAGATGTTTGTCAAAACTGTTCTTAAAAGCTACCAATAAGAAATTCATAGCTTTCCCAGGAAATCTATTCCAGTGCTTCCCCATTGCCAATGCAGAGGTTTTCTTCTAATGTCTAACTCGACTCTTTCTCCTTACAAAATAAATCACTGCTTCGCTTCCATCCATCTCAGTCTGGTTATTCCCACTCATCTTTTTGATATTGTATCACTTCACTCTACTTTAGAATAAACAGGCCTTATTATTTCCATCTTTCATGTGTCTTCTCATCTCTCCTGCTGCTCTCCCTCGCACACATGTTCATGTCTACATGCATTTTTGTGCACTGCTCTGAGGCACTTACAAGACTTGCACGGAGACCTCTGCAGCGTAGCACAGCACAGAGGGATCATCTCCCATCTCCCATCTCCCATCTGCAGCAGTGTCCCACTCCACAGGTGCCACCACTGCGTTGCGTTTTCCAGGGCAGCGTAACACGTCCACCTGGCAAATCACTACAGTGCCCAGTTGCTTTCTCTAAAGAATTCTCTGCCAGTGGAACCTTTTCTATTCAACTGATTCCTGGTGCTAAGCGCAGTGTTCTGCAGTTGTTTGTTTGGATACGCTCCTGTTTTCCCAGATGATGTCTTCCCTGTCCACATTTTGCATTCTAAAAAAGCTTTCTGGCACAGCTCCAAGGTGCAGACATCAGAGATTCTACTTCATCACGTAGGTCTTGAAGAAAAATTGCCTGAAGAAGGGCAATTGAGGACCCCTGAAAACACCAGCAAAGAATTACATGGCATCATGCGAGACAGAAAGGAGAGAGCAGCCACCTCCTGGGACTGCAGGAGAGGCCCTAAGACCCCCTGGAAGAAATCTGAAAATGGCAAATAAATAAGTAAATAAAATAAACAGGGCCAATTTGCTCACCCACACACACTGGTGGTGTGACCAGAAGCCCCTGATTATTTATCCATACAGCTCCTTGTGTGCAGCTGCTCCCACCCCTCAGCGGGGCTCTCTGGAAGCTGCAGAGACAGCACCTTCCCCTCCTGCCTATCACAAGCAGCACTCCTGGACCAAACGCTGTCTGCACAGTCCAGAAAAACAGACCATTTCACAGAGATCCCTACTGCACATTTTATCTTATTCCATCCTACTTCATCAAACGCTTCTCAGACCCCTATTCCTACTGGCATTCTCAGCACACCGTTACCTCAAAATCTGGAAAATCAAACTTGTGTTGAGCTGATCCAGCAAAAACACTCCCACAATGCTGCTGATTTACAACCTGCATAAAAACTGCACCTACTTTCTATACAAGTATAGTCACTGCATGTGGAAATTGAATATATTATTTCATACATTGTTCTTAAATGAGATCTTGAAAAACATAATTTACAACATTTATGAATAATCAAACTTTCCTGTATAAACAAAGGTTTGGTGAACAGTTTATTTTACTCAGTTTTACACGGCTTTTGCATTCAGCACCCATGCAGGAGTAAATCTACTCAACTGCGAGCTTCTAGTGAGCTTTCAGAGTAAAATGTTCTTTAGAAGCTAATACCCAAAGTTTTATATTTAAATACCAGTATGAGCTTTCAAGAAAAGTTGAGAATTTGGTGGTTACTGTAATGTACAGCTGGGAGTCATTATGTTTAAACAAATGATTTTTTCTGTTCATGGTTTGTAGTCAAAATAGAGCAGAAGTTCTTCAGAAGATGACAGTGAAGGAGACTACAAAGTCACTAAGTCTTTTATTAATTGCCTACTGCAGTGAAAGAAAAAAGAAAAAAGGAGAAACCAAATCCAAAACAAATTTAAAGCCCTCAATAAGTAACACTCCTACTCATTAAAAGATTGCTTGCAAATATTTAAAGAAGCTGAGATAATATTACCAGCAGACAAAAACCCATACAATTTAAAATAAACTGGCCTCAGCTACAGGCTCATGATTTTCAATTTGACAATGTCCCCAAGTATGTCACACCTGATAATACTGATGACAAAGCACTTATTTCTGGAAGAATTTATCAAGATGAAAGAAAAAAAAAAACAGTTATTTCTCAGCATAACAGTGCTGCCATTTTCCTAATTCATGCAGACATCAGACAATGATCTGGAACAAGTCATTCTAATAATATTTTGCCAAAAGCTGGGACATATCTTCTGTCACATTTATTTTGGAAATTTCCTCCTTGAGGCATTTAAATTTCAATTTATAAGATTACAAAATATCCTCAGACTCCAGCTGTTTTTCTATTTATCTCCAAAGAGAGTTAACACCGACAGTAATAGAATAACAAGGATTATGGTTTGTTTTATTTATTTGACTGAAAGTTAGTGTATTTTCCCTAAAAGGCAAGAGAAAAATGCAAGCAATGCCACTATGTATTCTTATTGAATTCCAAAAACACTGATGTAGGATGAAAACTTCAGGGAAGCTTATAGTCCAATAAGAATGGTAGCTGAAAACAAAGCTAAAATTTAAAGAGGAGTACAATATTCTGTAGTTTTTCTGATACATTTAACAACACTGAATTTATGATCAATTAGTAACTTTATGGTTATGAAACGAGATTTTTGCTTCCAGAGATGGCAGAAACCCAGTCACAAATTCTGTCAGAGGTCTAATTTGGCATCCGAGAATGAACTGCATTTTGCAAAAGCAGCATATGTCTGGGGGGAATTATCTCAGAAATCCTCAAACCTTTTACTCTCATTATTGAAATTTATATGAAGACTGATCAAAGCCTCAAACTATTCTGTGTTCAGGCTTTCACTACAATAATTAGACTGTGGCAGTGGGAATAATAAAAGATGAGTTTAAGTAAATAGCTTTGGATACATTGAAGAGATGATTTCTGGAATTATACACCAGGGGTTAGCCAATTTATAATCAAAAACTGAAAAAAAGGTAATAGAAAAAACAGCAGTTATCAACAGAGAAACATTAAACTATTAACCTTATTAACTTCATTCATTGAAGCAAATGAATATCCTTTCAAAAGGAGATCCTAACTAAAAAAGAAAGATAATATTTTTAAGATGCATTGAATTAACTATATTATTTAGATGATAATTATGACTTAAATTCTGATCTTATTTAGGAGATGCTTTAAGACATTATGAAAACAAGAGAAAAGGACTATTTCACTTTTTTCTTCACTGTTAAACAGAAGTGAATAAAGGGTTCAACACATATTTTTAATTTTAAGATTGATTCTTTGCTATTAATATTCATTTTCTCAGTTGATTCTACTTTTCAAATGCCAGGAAAGTGCAAAACATATATCATAAATAACTTGATATCATCAATAGTGGCCAACCGTTCTTCCCAATCGTTCTCAAATAAAATTCCTACTCAAACTATAATTTCCAACTCAAATCTTTTTATACTTAACTATAACTTTTGTTCCATAACTACCATCTTTTTCTCCATATGTGGAGAAAACTCTGCTATTATCATCATAAAATTCAGAATCATATAAAAACAAACAGCTTAAAAGGATCCAACTCCCACTCCTTCGGAAACACGTTATTATAGTGGAACTCCAGAGAGAGAAGTCAGTATTTTTCCCTTCTCTGAACTTATAAGGGTAAATTATTGCTATTACAATAAATAGCAAATAGAGGACTCTGCTGAGGGCTGCACTAAGTAGAGCCCAAGCTACACCCTGGCCTGGAAACAGCCTGAGCGCAGGGCTGCGAAGGGGGAATCTCCCGTGCTCTTGCCCTCTCCTCACTCTCTCCTGGGTGCCTGGCTGCAGACACTGCTGGGCACAGGCTGGGTGAAGTCTTCCCCTTCAGCAGTGTAAGTCCGATCATCCCTGCTGCATAAATCACTGTTTCTTTATGGAGCTTTCTTTAGCTATAGCTCAATACTTTGTAACTGTAGGGACTTTTAATTTGGATGTAGAAGCACTGAAGCCTCCTCCATATAATTCAAATAGGGTCACCTTACTACATTACCAAAATTACTTTGAAAAGGACAAAATATGTCATCTAGCATTTATCACTCAAATTTCAGTAACTTTTGAATTTTTAGCAGCAATAATCTGTATTTTATTTTGGAGCCTCTAAGACAACATTCAACAGTCCTAGCCACAATTACTAGGTGCAACTAGACACAACACCCTACTAATAATAAAATCACTATTGTCATCACCTGTTGTTATTTAGTAATTTAATTTTCTTTTTCAATATAGCCTGAAGTGATTTTGCATTGGTCTACTTTTGAAGAGCAAGATGAAGGGCTTCTCTATAGGAGTGGGTGCTACACTGCAAAGTAACAGTATTCAGCTAATCTGAAAATTGTAAAAATCAAGTCCAATCTTGATTTTATAAATTAAAAACAGCTTTTTTCCAGCTTTCCACATAAAAATGACAAAAAAACTCTCCAAATTATTGCCAATATTGTCACCATCATTTCAAAAATCAAACTTGTTGACCAAGACCTCTTTTTTATTAAATGATCACAGCTGCATTAGCTACTCTTCTCTTTGTTGACTACATCCATTTGTGTTTCTAATTTTCTTCATGTTTTTCAAGTCAAGCAGATGTGCTGTTTCCCAGTTCACCATATTTACCCTTTTAATTTGGACAAGACGTCACATTTTTTGATGCCCAAATCTCCAGAAATCCTGAACAATCTGAACGTTTCAGAGAATTATTTTTGACATTCTTCATCTGAATTTATCTGGTCTGCTCAAGTTAAACCTCCTTAAAATTAATAATTGGTATCTTACAGCCTCACTAATTACAAATGAAAAATAGAGCATCTGTCTTCTTTGTAAAGAACAGAAAGCATCGATAAATACCCTCACCATTCTTCCCAGTGATTAATGAAATAACTGTACTACGAGACAGGTAAACAGTTCTGTGCTTTCACTCTGTCTTGCTTTAAATAACTCCTCCCATTTAATTAATTTCTGTGGATATCGGAAGCATAAGCCATTCGTTCCAAAAGGCTTAATTGGCCGCCCAGATGAATGCCGGTCACATTCGGATGATTATTCTGGTCAATACTATTGAAATGAAGGGATTACTACCTGCATAGCAGAGCAGTGGAAGAGAAGGCATTCCTTGACCTGTGCACGTGGAAATTAAAGTTGTCAAATCTGGTGACTGAATTCACCCACACTCAACTGGTTTGGTTCAAGTGAGAAGTAATTTTGGAAGCTTATACTGTACAGAAGTACAAGTCAAGGGCCCTTTTTAAAGCTATTCTTCCAGGCTCTTAATTAATTTCCTGAAAGCACATGAAATTTTACCACACTGATACAGACTAAGTGCAAGCTTGATACAGTTCAGATATTAGATACTACAAATGAATAATTTTGTGAAACCCTTTCTCAGGGTTTTCTATGCTAAGCAGCATAGAAACTTTTTACCATGACTTGCTTTAAGCAGCAAACGCTCACTGATACCATGCTTCAGTGATGTAAACAAAAACTAAGTTGGTAAGTTGAACAAACATGTGGATAAGCCTATAACGTCAAAGATTCCTGATTGAGAACTTCAGTGGGTATTTATTTTCAGAATCAAATCCTCTCTGTAGCAAAAACTATACCTATCATGCTATTTTCCATCAACATTTAACATGTAAATTCTTTTTTGCATTTCGCAACATAACAAAGAACTGTAATAAAAGAGCAAATAAAACTGAAAATAACATTTAAAGTACTGTCAAACATTTTATTTAGCTTTTGAAAGGCAGTTATTGTATGCTAACTAGATGTCAAAATGATAGTTGAAAGCATGCTTTTTAAACTTTAATTCATGTAAGTCTTCAATTTGACATGTGATTAAATAAAAATTACACTGGAAAGATGCACTATAGCTGTGTTGTTGCTAAGGTTGAGAAATTGCAAAGCCTCAGTTTTAACTTTTTAGATTCATTTTTCTCTTTTCAGCTTAACATCTCTGATGTATTATTTTGAATGATTGATTTCTGATGGACAAAGCCATTTTTGTTAAGAGAAGATAATAACAATAATAAATAATAACATATAAGCATTTGGGCAATATATGACATCACTTAGTAGAAATATTCATAAGGTGCTACTGTAGTGCTGAATATTTAAGAGCAACACTATTGCTTACTTAGTAATTTCTTGGTGTTAAATAATGAAATAGAGTAGAACTTCTATTTTCCTAAATGTACATACCACTCTAGCTCTAGTTTCATTCTGCAAATTTATACATTTCAAGGGACAGTTCAGAGAGATATATTTGGTCTTTCTTCATTTATTAGGTTTAGATTTATGGAAGAGCATCCCGTGAATTACTCACTGACCTCCAGCCCCTACTTTTGCATTGTTTCAGTCAAGGCTAAACCATTAAGGCCAAGAATGATGAGGTTATTAGAGCTATAGAAAACTGGAAGATGCCTCAAGAACATGATCCAATTCCATTTGCAATATTTTTCTATTCAGTTTTTCATTTAAAGGTCAATTCTCTGTGAAGCAATACCATGTGCATGCAGCTTCACAAGGCATCACAAGTGTGCACTTAAAAGGGTTTGAAAATATGCCCTCCTCATTTTTAATGAACAGAACTCTTCTTATTAGTGTTTCCCATGGAAAAAAAAAAAAAAAAAAAAAAAGCCCTAGTACTGATTTCGGTCCCTTGTATTAAACTTAGAAAACCTCCTTAAGTCATAAGAGGAAACATGTATATGGAAGGGACAAGACATGCTCAGGGTGTATTCTCAAACCTGCTGGCACAAGTGGTTGTGCATTGCTTAAACTTCACCTCACCCTAAAACAATCTTGGCTTCAGGAAATACGCACCTTAAAGTGTACACTGGCTACCTACATGGGAAAATTATCAGCAAAAACTGAAAGACTTTCCCAGTGAGAAAAGCTACTCCTTGGCACATCCCTGACTCGATTTCTTCTCTAGAAGTGAAGGTCTTCCCCAATGTCCCTCAGTGCCACCAGCGATACTGCAGCCTTCCTCTGGCACAAGAGTGCCAAGAAACCATCCCAAGACACTTGTTCTCTGTGTGTGTGTGTGAATAAGAGGGAGGGGAAGAGAGGGAGAGACTTAGCTGTTAAGCTTTGGTTTTTATTCAATATTCTACTATCATAAATAAGAAAGAAGCTATGGGATAAATGCCACTGAGTGAACACTGTTGCAATACTCTAGCATTTCAAATATATATTTGTGTGTGTATATATATATATATATAAAATTTCACTGTTGTTTTAACCATACACTTACTTAATTTCATTAAAACCAGAAATCTCCCATTTGCATCAACTATTTTCAGAGCTCATACCATCAGGTTGATAATAAGCTTTTGACTGTTATTTACAGTAAAAATACATGAAATATTCAGAATTACTGCAGCAAGCTGAGCTACAGTCTACTGCCGCACTTTTAAATGGATGTCTAAAATACATATTTGAAAAGGGGAAAATTTTATGAAATTAAGTGCTGTATTGTATCATTGATACTATCCTCTGCAATCGCTCTCTCAGATAATCAGAATATAAATCTGGCTCTCAGAATTCACTACTTGTGTAATTGCAGCACAGCAAAATATAAAGCCATTAGCCTTCCTTTGTTCCTTAAATCTCAGTAGTTTATTCCCCTATTCAGGGCAGGCAGTCTTTGTGAATATTGAGATTTCTTACTGATCTTCCCTCCTGAAGCAGGCTAAGTGAAGCAGGTTACTGGAGTAATGCGGCAAATGCTAGTTTGCATAAAGAAATACTGCAGTTCTGGGCAAGATGAGAGGAGAGGCTCTCACAGAAGTGTGAGGAAAGCATGGGGGGAAACAGTGACCTTCATGAAGGGGCTCAAAGCACCTGCCCACCGGCAGCAGGACCAGTGCTCCTGCAGCTGCTCTGATGCCAAAGCAGCCAGGACCCACGGGCAGGGGATTTCTCCTCACAAGCCCTAGGGGACGGCAGCTGTTGGGAGCTTCAGGTTTCTGTCGCCAAGGCCTGGTTTTATATGGCACACCTGTGACTTGGGTGGCTTTGCTGGAGAACGCTCCTGTAGAGCTGAGCTCAGCGGGACTGCTCCTACGCTAACGCCATGCGAAAAAAAGGAGACATAAAGGCAGAACATGAAACTGTTGGCTTAATACCATACCTCAAGTTACTAGGCAGTCAGTGGAAAGGCACTGATGTAAAAATGTGTCAAAACGCCAAGGGAAAAGCAGAGGAGTGAACAGAAGCGAGGAGCAGCCGCAGCAGCAGGCAACAGAGGGGAGCTCGGCCTCCTCATGGAGCTGCCAGCCCATGCGGGGCCGCCAAGCACCTGCCTCAGTGGGTCAACGAGATCAGCATGGTTCTGCCTAAGGGCGAGCTAGTCCTTCCATTTAGTGTACACAGAAGCCAATAAATAACATTATGGCATACTCAGATATTGTATAATCGCTTTTCTGAGTCCCCAAATGCCCAAATGACCCAGAGAGCTGAAACCCAAAAGGGCTTGGGGCGAGGGAGAGGGAAAACAAGCGAGCGTAAAGGGATGGAAGAGTAATACTTCAACCATCTTTTCTTCAGGATTATTCCATTTTCATGTAAAGCTGAGCTAATCCACGGGTAAATAATGCTCTCCATAGGAGGCACGCTGAACCTGTAAACCTGCGGTATGTCCCCAGCTCTCACCACACGCTGACCATCGGGGACGGCTACTGCCTGCCGCCCCAGAACGCTCCACGGGGCAGAGCTCCCGTCATGCGCAACAGCACATGCAGCACCTCGGTCTACACCCTGCTCCCGACGCCCGCCTGCAGGCACTGCCGGACACAAAGATGCAAAAATAATAATAATAATAAAAAGGGGTGATTCTGTTTCTCCGTGCACAGAAGTCACGTTGGCTGCAGCAGGCACTGTGGCAGGGGCACCTTCTCCACACTCACACGTCGAGCAGTTTGGCTCCATCAGTGACATACCGAAGACGTGGGGGTGGCTGCCCTGGTTGCTCATCCTGAACCATCATTATGCATAAATTTACCCGAAAAGAAAAAGAATTCAATTTAGTTGAATTCTTTAAACCATTTCTTACTGTTTTCTTACTCTCCTTGGCATGCAGGGTAACTGCGTTTTGCACACAACATAAAATGTATTTCACACATTTTCCAGGCAAAGCATTTGAAAACAAACATCAGTGCTTATGTTCTTTCTCCTACTGTTTTTAATTAATTTGACCTCCCATTCTTGTCAATTCAGGGGGCATATTCAAACCAGGAGCCGGCTACTGGGTACACTTGCTATTCTGCAAGTCACCAACTACATGTGTAAGCAATGGAGGAAAATCTATAGCAGGCAATTAGCATTTTCCTGACTTCTATTTTTTTAATTCACAGAACTCATTAATAACTTTTAGTAGGTAAAATTGAAGCTAGATATCCTCCTACACCTGAGGTGCATTATATTCTACCTTCGCACTACAGAAATCCTTTTGATGTATGGGAAATCTTATTAATAGATTCACCAGAAAACAAGCATGTAAGCTGGCAGAGGCAATTGCAAGAGGTAAAATGAATGTAAATGACAGATGAAAAGAAATGTCCATGCCATTCAAATCCATGTAAACAAAAGTGCTGCACAGACCACGACGCAGAGCCGAATGGAAGTCTTCAAACTTGAATTTCAGATTATTTGTCCTGTTCTAAATATACCCTCTGTATTCCTGAGCTACGTTCTTCCTTTACCCAATTAATACCGCATTAAAATGTGCTCCTGCAGGGGCTTTTTCCTCACGCTGCTGAACTGAAGTTTTTCAGCGTGCTCAGATATGGGGTGGGGGTGGGGAATACTTTCCTGCTTCTAAATACTGCCGTTCCGAAAGCCCGTAATTGCAGCACTTAACTTCCTAAACACTTAAGCCAGAATTAATTATCCCCGCTATTATTATCGGGAGTATGGATTATATATTGGGTATGATGAAGAGAAGTGGGATACACCATTTTACTGTACGCAGAGTATGCAGTGGGTGTACAGGGCACTTAAACCATTAGAAGCAACAGGCTTCCCCGCTTTGATTGTATCTCAGTGTGATCATCAGATATCCGCAGAATCAGCTGTGCTCATTTTGGGCTTTTTTGTTGTTGCCTAATTAAACACATTTAGGATCCTCCTTTACACCAGGAACATCATTCTAAAATGAATTCTACTTCATTTAGAATTATATTGGTTCTTGCTGGAAAATAATAGGAAGGTAACACTTAAACAGCTTCCATTTCAGCTCAGTTTGAGATGCCATTTTCACTGGTGGCCACAAATATCACAGAGATTAGCAGGTGTCTGGAACAGGGTGAATTCTGCTGCCTTCAGTGTTATACGGCGTTGAGGAATCACAAATATCTGTAGGAATCACAGATATCTGTCACCACTGTTATAGCTCATTGTCTGTGTTACCTAAAAAACCCTTCACGTTTGCTTAAAGCTGGGTGAATGTGAGGGGAAATGGAGGCAGAACCAATACTGAAGTTGATTCAGCAATAGAAATAATACCTGTAATATACCTGTAGTATATAAGACATTTAAACATCTCAAGATACATAACAAAGAATGTAGATAAACATGATTTTTGCAAGGGGGAAAATCAAAGCCGCGCGAAGATGAAGCTTCACTCCCAGAAAACTGGATTCAGACCTTTGTGTGGAACAAAAACTGAAGTAACTTTGATCTCATCCTAGCGTATCAAAAACAAATAAATAATTTGTTAGAGAAACCAACAGCCCCTTCCCCCCAGACGCTGCTTGTCTGAGATGCAACAGAATAACACTAAAAGGTGGCGGCAGGCTCCTTGAGGGAGGCAGCCTGGCAGCACGGCCACAGCTTCGAAGGCCATGCCAGGACACGGGAATCCCGCGGCAGACGGAAGCCCCGAGCAGGGCTAGGGAAATGGGCCTGCTCCTCCCAACGGGCTGCAGCGAACACCCAGCAAAGGCGAGTGCCGCTCGCAGACGGTGCTCGTGCATCCCGCTGGGAAGGCGCCCGATGCCGTGGCGATCCGTGGAAGAGTAGCAATGCAGGGCAGGGCTGTGTACTGCTCGCCCACCGCGCTCCAGCTGTCCTTGTGACTCCGGACCACGGTATCCTCATTCATTCCAAATCAGAAGTACTGACTAATGCCAAGAGTCACTGCTAAAACAGAGCAGGCAACGGTGGAAGTCATTTCCCTAAGTTGTACGGAAATAATCTCCTCTTGCTTTCTTCTGACCTTGTGTTGACTCACTGCATCCACTGCAAGCCAACCAATTCACTCTCTGCAATTGTTTACATCCCTGTCTCAAAAGATATAGCCCGTGTTTTTATAGTTATAGACTATAAATCCACTCTTGGTACAAACTACAATCTAATTGCCCACTGAGCCCCTAAGGATTCACAGTAGAAAAAGAAGACAAACAGCGACTACAAGACGACGACTTTCTAGCTCCAATCAATAATTTGCCTGTCATTCTGCAAATACGCAGCCCTATCCGGATAACTCTGCAATGTCCTTTATCAGGGATGTACATTTGCTAGGTAGACATTAAGCATTTTTTGCATCCTGTGGGGTTTGCATTTCAATGAATCTCTTCTTAGTGATACAAATATACAGTAACTGCCAGCAACTGACAATAGATTTTAGAAGTCTGAAAAACAGCCTAGAGTGTAATGGTACTTTGCACATACACGTCATTCTCCACTCCAATGGGCTTTAGAAAGATGAATTCAGTTTCCGAATAACAGCATAGGAAAGACAGCTATTAAAACAGTTTACAAATCAACAAAACCGAAGTGCATGGGGACATGGCCTCTTAATTCTCTTGATTGAAAGCTAAAGCTGAGTCAGTAGAGGAAACCAAAATATGAAATCTGGAGCCTTGGACAGAAGGGACCCTGCTATGTAACACACAGCATTTTATGTGCTCCGTCTACCATGCCAACAGGGAGGAAAGGTTCTCCTTTCTCCAAATCTATTAAGAGCGTCCTGCCTTTACCTGACCTGATATACTCTGATAAACTGTGTTACAGAGTGCCTAAAATAGGGAATTATGCACATGTGTTTCAAAAGATTAATGCACATAGAGCATCACTTAAAAACCTATCAAAGGCAGACAACACGCCCCAAGTCCAAAGGAAACGTGACTCGATAAATGCTAACTAGCTCATCCAACACGAGCAGGTATCCACTGAAGTGAGTAGTAATGCAGTCTGTTTCAGTGGAGCCATATGGATTAAAAAAATGCCATTAGCAACACCGTCTAGGACTAAACCTGCATGAGAGCGGGAGAGAACAATAATGATCTTATCTGCTTTAACAAGACTGAAAACCTGGCGGCTGCAGAAGGTGCCTTCTGCCAAATACTCCATCTGTGAATAACAGAGACCAGTTCATTAATGGAAATCTTCAAATTAGAGCTGAGAAACTCAAAGCTCAGAAAGGACTGCCTTGACAAGCAAAGTTCCCACTTAAAAGCTCTAGAGGTTCAGGAGGCTTAAGTTTGAGTCATTATAATCATCTGATATTACTTTAAAATATGTCTGCTTCTGCTCTGAAGTTGCATCCAACGCCAGTGCTCCCGCCAGGGTTTGCCACTCATTTTGAGAGAATAGCTGGAGCTCTGGGAGGAGCTGCGCATGCAGAGACTGAATTCTGTCAAATATGATATCTTACCAGCTTGGCAATATAATGAAGAATTTAAATTAGAAGCATGGGTGTTCCATTTAGAGTTTAAGTCAGTCTTACAATCTGTTCACTCAGACTTTTAAAATGCTTCAAGGGAGTACCCGCATACCCTAGGCAGCAGCATTAATTATACACAGCAGATTTCATCCAGAGCTCTCAAAAGTACTTCTCCCCCATCTCCCTCCACGTAATTATTGGGTGAAATAAATGATACAAGTGCCAATAAATAAAAGCGAGATCCGTAATGAGGGCAGGCAGTGCTGATCAGCGCAATGGCAACGCAGAGCAGCAATGCGTCGTGAGGTCCCACCAGGCCCTCGCCCACCAAACCAGGCACCCTCGCTTAGAAGAAAAGCAGGTACTTCTGAAATCATACGTTTCTCTTCACAAAGGAAACGAGGAGACAATTATTAAATGATTTTCCTACAGTCAATATTGACGCAACTTGTATCAAAATATCAGAAGAAATTACATTGTATGAAAACTACCATAATATTTTTCCAGAAGACTCTTTAATTAACCCCCTGCTGTAGAATGGTGTGAGAAAACTTCTACAAGTGTTGATATGAAAGTTTCATGAAGACAAATTAAATGAATGGTAAAATGTTTCATTTTTATTCATCTTATAAGCCCAACTGCAAGAGCCTCAGCCTCAGCCTCACTCTAACATTTTTAAATTTCCTTTTTCCAGAGCGACACAGAAATGGAGTTCGACTCAACCGGAGGCCAGGGGAAAGTGCCATATCCGAGTAAAACCTTAATGGAGGAACAAATAGAAAAGTCCCATTTCTAACCTAGGCCTAGAGGAAATCAAACCAACATACAGGCAAATCGATGCAAATGGCAATTCGATTCCAGGATGCCATAAGGCATTTCAGCACAAACTTGCACATCATATCCATAAGGTTTGATTTTGTCAGAGCTTCCATCTCTCACAAGCACGTTGCCACCGCTCGAGCTGTAAATACTCTCAACTAAGCAGCTGAAGGGCTTAAAAAAAACCCCACACACTGAAAGTGGTAACAGCAAGTTTTCTTTAACAGGCTGTATGTTTAGGGTGAATTACTGCACAGGCACCTAAACACTTGTCTGCTTCATTTTGAACACCAACCTGTAGAAAACCCTCGACTAAAAATGTGTAATTCACCTTTCCTTAGCAATGGGACAGGCCAGAAAGTTGTGAAGGTCCCTCGAAGAGCACAGATCCGCCCCGAGCCCAGGTATGAAGCTGCTGTATATTCATGCTGCTAGATATGATTTCCTCAAAAGGCTTTTGAAAAATGCATTAGCTGTCACAACTAGCATTTCCACTCTAAGCTGGATTCTTTTTCATCTCACCATGAGCAGCACGCAGATTAGCCAATTCTTCACCCATCCCCAAGACTTTAAAAAACAAAAACAACTGCCGCCACCCCCTGAGAAAAACAAATGCTCAGCTCTGCTTTTTTTTTTAATTTGTTGGTTACAATTTGCTTGTTCTGAAGCTGAGAAGATTTAGCAATTTCATAATTAAATCCCCGTCAGGAAACAGTGGATCCAGTCACCTTCAAGGCAGCTGGTGGCATCCGCACTGTCAGGATGATTTTTAGTCTTTTGTTCACTGGAATCGTTATATTCTTGCATGCATTTTGACTTCCAAACTATTTTGATGGCACTATCTTGATAATTCCTGGGAGGAAAAATTTAATTTGTTTTTTCGATATTTTCAGCGATTGCCTGGTAGGGTTAAAAAAACAATTGATTTTAGATATATTTTCAATTACAGCTGGCAAAGATCTTGGACCTTAATGCAAGCTTGCACCTGTTTGCAAACATGCAAACCTGCATTGCTTTCTCCCTTTTAGAAATGCTGCCCATCAGGTGAAAATTGGTTTGCAAGACTTGTTTCCCATTAAACAGTGAAAAGCGAGGCTCGTTACAAAATGGTAAAATGCTCGATGCTGCTGCTAACGATGCAGCTCCCATGCCCGCGCCGCGCGCCGGACACCTCTGCTGCCCTTTGCAGGAGCCAGCACCAGACCCTGACCCGAGCGCCCGGCTTCGATACTGCAAAGGGGGCCGCGAGTTAAAGGTCTCTGACGAACACGAGGTGCTGCTGGTTGCCTGCGAGCAAACATACGGCTGAATCGCTCTCTGGTGGGGCTGCTCTGCAGCTCGGGGAGGCACCACAGATTCTCAAACATGCTGCCTTATTTTCTTTTCCAACTTTGCTGCGTGTGCGTATGTTTGAAGAAAACAACTGAAAAAAAAATGATTGATTTACCAAAGTGACAGAGGACGAGGCAATTATCTTCAGAAATGGAAAGTTGAAAGAGTCAATGTCTCATCAATGTGTGTTAACCTCTGACAAAGATTCCCACTGAGATTCCCCCACTAAAGGCAGAAGGGGCAATTACTACAACTTATATTTTAAGTGTAATGATTTCTGCTATCTCTGCTCAAACACCTTAAAAGTTGAGTAAAACGATCAATGGCTGTTTTCCCATCCATGAAAAGAAAGCACATCCTTTTTATTTTATTTTTCCCCTTTTTAATTTAAGTTCACCAGATTGGAAATTCAGGCAAAATCCAATTGTCTGTCTCCAGAAAGACACATCCAAAACCAAAACCATTCAAATTACTACATTTGTACAGTATTATTCTGCCACTGGGATAAATCCAAAGCTTGTTGCACTTCAGGTCATTTTCATCCCTATTCCTTTCATGCAGGGCTCCCACCACAGACAGCTAAATACAGATCCATGGCACAGTTCTGCTGGGAGAATTTCATCACATCTAAGCCCCGTAAATCTGCACAGACAGGTCACACAGGATCTTTTGGCCATGGAATTGTGGGCATAATCTGGCACATAAAACACCGTTGGCCATGTAAGCATACCCATTCCCCTTGAATATTTGGCAAGGAAGATTGGTACAGTTATTGAAAAAAAAAAATTAAAACACTGAAGTGCTGTTACTACAAAACAGAAACTATAAGGCTGGAGTTTTATATAAAAACAAATGAGGAAATACAAATCAGGTGGGTGTGACACAATCTTAGCTTATATTATACCTATAAATCACTCAAGTTAGAAGCGACACGCATGTCTATGAATAAAACATATCATTGTGGTTGTTTAGGGTGTTTAGAATTTACACATCCATATATCATTTGATAAAAATACAAAATGTGAGACAACCAAGTGCATAAGATAGAATCGTGGGATGTCTTAAAGCACATAATGAAATGTAATACTGAATTGTCTCACTGTGAAACAGCATACTGAATTATTACACAAAATCCTGCTTTTCAAAAGGATAAACAACTAAATACTTATTTTTTTAATGTAGAAGAAAAAAGAAGGGTTTTAAATATGAGGCTGAAAAAA
>VWPW01000738.1:0-19155 GCA_013389825.1 Crypturellus undulatus
TTTGCAATCTTGTTCTACTTAAAAGTTGGTACAGGAAACGATCCTGACTATCAGCAGAACAGTGAAATTGAGACTGCATCAGTTGCTATCGGATTTATGAAGGAATCACCAAAGCAAATCAGGCATTTCTCATACTGCTTGAAAGAAACATGAGCCTGGAGCAAGAGACACCTGCATTCAGCATCTGGAAATATTATTGTTACTTGGTATACTCAGTTCTCCAAATATTTTTTAATGCCAAACAAATGCTGTTTGGGTTTGTCTATTTAGACTACTAGTGACATCCAGTGGCTGATGAACCTAATCACGGGAACAATCATTTCAAATGGAGCATCCAAAAATGATGAGCTTATGCTGATTCAGATCATACGGAGCTTGTGGTAAATATATGGAATATTTCCCTTTCAAGACTGTGTGATTGGCAAAACTTGTCACCTTTGGCAAAACTTGTCAGGCTGCCCAGCCTCCTGGCTGGTCTTGTGCAGATGACTCCTCATGCTTAGGCATCCCCCAGACCTGTAACAGGAAACCATGTGAAGCAGATGGGACCGGTGCAATTAGTAGTGCAGTGTCACAGACACTTCTAGGGCTTCTGTGTGCCTGTAACCATCTGATATGCAGCTGATGCCCTGTTTGTGCTCAGATATTATTTATTATTGGTCTNGCTTTAAGACATTAAATATATTAATAATACTGTGTTCTAGCTACTGGACAAGGTGTTTCAGAGAAACCTAGCACGAACGCTGTGGTGTATTCCAGAAGTCTTCTACTATTAAGCATACAAATAGCTTGATAGAATAAATGGTTGCTCCCAGCATGAACGGAACTAATTTTAGACAGGAGTGCCTAATGTGCCTGTCAGTACTGCGAAGGGAATGATTAAAGACAAAACTAGATTTGTAATGTTTTCACTTGTGTTGTGCCTCAGATCTGCAGGAAATATGCTGTCCTCTTGCTGAAAACGCCTGTGTAAGGCTGCCCTAATAGATTCTGGAAAAGATTTCACGGTGTCTGTTTAGCATAACTAATTGCATGGGCATAATTGTAAAAGTTTCCAGTGCTCGTGACAATAGCAAGAAGCACCTCCTAAATTTATTCTGGCTTTTCTGTCTTGTGATTAATTTAAAATTAAAAGTGCCAAATGAAGTAAATCACATTTTGTGATGTGCTTCTGAGAGACTGCGGCTGGAGTGCGCACGCCGTGCGGGCCGGTTCGCGGCGCTCCTGGCGAGGCCGCTGCGGCGGTGCCGGCCCTCCCTCCTGCGAGGTCCGAACGTGGCTGTGTTTCCCCTTTGCGGGCATCTCAGGGGCACAGACCTTCCCTCATTTGTGTATCCTGGACTTCCTTACAGAAAGGTGCATAAGATATGTATTTTAAAATGACATATTGATGGACCTATAAAAAAGTATTTTAAGAAGCTTAATGTTGTGAGTTGGAAGCAGAAAGGAAATAGGATTTTTTTTCTCACACTTACTCTTTATTTACTTATTTACTCTAAGGTATTATTTACTATATAATTTAATTTGTGTTGATAGTATTGCTTTACTAAGCATTTTTATTCTAAAATAGCTCTATTTCACTTGCTTCTATCTTGTGGCTTAATTCCTAAAAAATAATACCAGAAATATAAGGTTTTTTTCATAGTGCCAATAATTTTAAAATATTACTAAAATGGTACCTGAAATTTTAAACATGAATGTTTTAAAATAATATTCTCTTCACAAGCCTGAAGCCATGCAGCCCTCTCCTGAACGTGTTCAGGGTATAGGAAGAAATCTTTTGCCCCAAACCTGGAAAGGAGGCAGCTCCATGACACCTTCTCATAGGGCCAGATGCTATCACTCTTCTTATGGGCACATTAATTTATCCAAAGAGCACTGAAGAGATAACAGATCTTCTATTTAAGTGCTTAATTAGCAACTAAAGAATAAAGTCAGAAAAATTCAGTTCATTATTTGTCATGGATACAGAGTACATCTCACTTTACTATGTACATTTATATTAAGACTTCACACTTACAAGGTTTATAGGTCAAGATTAATCAGTTGTGACCTTGGAACACAGCTCTTCTCTTCCTGAAGTAAACGCTGAGTAAGGGAATCTGAGACAAGAGTCCATACGTTTATATAAAGCTTGATCTGATTGAATGGTTAAAATGTCATTGAACAGCAAAAATAATATTCCTTTCCAGAGGAAGAATTAAGGACCTCAGGAAAAAGAGAGGTGAAACATCAGTAATTTTTCAGTGCAAATGACATTATGAAGTTTTATTTCATAGCTTCCAGGTCCTACAATTCCACAAGTGCTTTACTTATATTCACCTTTTTCTCAACTTTGGAGGCAAGTGTTTTGTTTAGTTTTGAATCCTATTATTGTTTTTTTTTCAGTTGTTGATAAAAAACTTGCAAACTTAAATTTACAGGCTCAAAGGTTAGTGGGGACATTACAAAATCCCAAAGTTTAGTGATTTAAAATGATGTTTTATTTTAAAGCTTAGCTCAGTCTACATCCTGAGTCATGATTTTGTAACTGCAGCAGTGTATTTAATCTACTGTTTATCCTCTCGGTTATTTTGTATTAATGTTCTGCCTCTGCAGGGGCATTAAGAGATATCCCTTCCTAATGGCTGGCTGTGCTGGCTGTCCCGGGCGCGGTGCCGTACGAGGGCTGCTGCGCAGTGCGTTCCGCACACAGGGCCCTTGCGGGCCGGCACAGCTGGCGGCGGCAGCGCTGCCCTCGGACGGAGCCAGCACGGCGAGAAGTTGCAAACACCCTTTTATCAGCTTCATCTTCTGCTTCTTCTTCAATGCCATATTGCTTGCTTGCTGAGTTNGCGCCCTAGCACAATGCCATATTGCTTGCTTGCTGAGTTTTACATTGATGGGTGTTGCTTGAATCCAATTTAATGTTTTCATTGTCTTTTTTTAAAAAATCCCCTGAATTACTTGTATTTGTATTGAGCTTTGAAATGTTGTTTTTTGCAAAAGGAGCAGTGACCTTTGGCCCACGTCGTTTGGCAGAGTTCCCCTAAGCTATCCCATCAGTTACCATGGGGTAATGAGGTGGAACAATTTATTAATCTGTCATCTCAGTGCAAATGAGTTGCATTTATTTTGAAGCTTTAATGCAGTGGCCATAGGTTAACCACCCTGTAAAATCCCCTCGGCATTTCTTTTCAGGTATGAATAAACTAAAATCTTACTGACTTACCATATATCAAGGAAAATAATGGGGGAAATCCATAATTAGTGTCACAGCTCAGTGGATTTTCATAGGTCCAATAATTCACTGGTACTTGCAATCCTGCAATTCGCTGATTTTAGAGGAGGTCTTTCCAGCATCACAATTTGCAGGTTCATAATCTAAATTGCCTGATGCGTTCACTTCTTTTGACCATAGAGCAATCGATACTTTCAGGTATCATAGCTGCGCTTAAAACAGTTCAATGGTGCTTGGTTGTTTTTGAAGCATACCTTTATAATTTTTGCATCTTTAACTTCAGTAATTATCATAATTCATTTGAAAGTAATTATGTGACATTGTCTGGCAAATATTTAGTATTACTAATCGAATTAGAAATTATCTCAGAAAGAATAGTTTGGTTGTAACACAGGGTGAATCAAAGCTATACAATGCATCCTAATATACATTTAAGTATTTACTCTCTGCATATAAGAATAATGGTTATATGGTGTCTGATATCAATCTCTAGAAAGCACAGTTTCCCCTGGTCTTATAGCAAAGGCTTGTGCAGTTGAATCTGCTTGGCAGTTTCATACATGTTTGTTCTGTGATGTTTTAACAGTTGCTTAGAAACAAAATTACTGCTTGAAAAAATAAGTCTTTTCAGAGGAAGACAAATATCACTGTGCTTTATTTCTGAATTTCCAGTGCTTTTTTTCATCTTCTATCACACAGACTATTTTCTTTTAAACATGTGCTACAAGTATGTGCATAAAAAAAGTTGCATCATGAGAACACCCGTTCCCAGGGTGTTCCGGGGCGCTCAGAGCACGTGTAATTTGAACAGTCTGTTGCAGCCCTGGAGGAGCTTCCCGGCAGCCGCTGCTCTTGGAATTGCTGTAGCCCTTCTAGACCTGGTCCCCCACGTGCTCGTGGCGGCTGCACGCGGGGCTGTGTGTGCAGCCTGGGGCCTCTGGCCACCATTCTGGACACAGCAAGTGTCTGACACCTCTTCTGGCAGCGGGAGCTGCCCCCTCCAGGTACTCAGGTGCTCTTACTGCTCCCTGCTCCCTAAATCATTTGTAGCAGTTACTGAATACTCTCATAGTAATTCCCAAACTTTGCACCCTCTACTATTTTCTTGGAAAACATGTAACTGTTCTGGCAAATAACAATGGAGAATACTGCAGGAATCCCAGGGTAAAGCAGGGCAAATGATACAGCATAGCCTTACAGTCTCACCCACTCTTTTAAAATTAGAGTGCACTGTTTACTTAAAGCCACACAGTGATCTGTCACATAGTGCCATATAAATCTAGAATTCCTTCTTTACAGTTTTTATTTTGGAAAATAAATCTAAAGATCCAGCTGTGATTTGATATATAAACTTTCCTGTCTCTTTAGTGAGCAGCTGTAACAAGTGAATAATGTCCTGAGACTCCAACTTGCTATTGTTCTGTTTGTTTTTCTATGTTCAGATATATCATGTAAATTTTGGTACTCTGATGCTTTATTTTTTTCTAAGAAGATGAAGAACCAAAAAGTTGGTATCTTCTGCTGTACTTCCATCCGTCTCTCATTCTGAAGAGAAGTGAAATATTGAGCAGTTCCTCTGCATTCTCTTCCCCATCGCATTTGAAGAGTGCAGAACTCACAGCCCTGCTGGTCCTCCCCATGCAGTCAGGGCTCCGTGGGCCCAGGTTCCTCCCGCGTGCTGCCAGCTGTCTTGCCCACTGGGATGAAGCAGTCCCTCTGAGCAGGACGTTTCTCTCACACACCCTTGACCCAATGCGCTGATGGCAGGACGGAGCTGCAGCCTGTTTCACAGTTGCCGATGCAGCGCCCTAAGTCAAGCGCTTTCCCCACCCGGCTGCCGGCAGCGGTGTGTTCCTGCGGAGCGCGCTGCTGTTTCTCGTGTTGGCAGTCATCCATACATCCTGAGAACCTATGAAACTGTTTGTGGGGTCCACTGAGATGTCATGTCAGGGATGCCTGTACAGCAAAAATATCCTGCCCATTTCAAACACAAATGAATAATTTTCTCTGCAGACCATACCTGTCAGAATCCACTTGCTGGATCAGAGCACCTGGTTAAGTAGCCTAACCCTATTTGAGTTCTTAAATTGTTTGCTATTATTCTTGCAATTAAAACATCATCCAGTGCAAGCAGATTGGTTAACTCCTGTGTGCAAGTGCCTGAATGTCAGAGTACTTGCATTTTAAAAACTCAGTTCAAGTAATGCTGCTTAAATGAAGAGAATCACCTATCATATTTAGATCAGAGATACAGCCTAAGTTATGATATTGCTGACACCACTATTATACTGTGATTAAAATACGTGTTTTGAGTAGTAAACAGATGGGTTTTGATTTGCATCACGAGCCTGAACGAATTTCTTGCCAATTCTTGAAGCGATTTGTGTTCTTGGAATCAAACTACCAAACAGTAACAGATGTGAGTACATTGAGCTGTCAAGAGCTTAATGAGGTAAAACCGAGATCACCAACCAGTTTTAGGGAAGGGTTAAAGGGATCCTTTTTTGAAAGCTAATTATTTGGGACAGCACACCTGTCATTAGGCAGCAGAAGATACCAAAAATTAACCATTGTCTCGCATGAATTCTCACTGGGCCGCGTGTGGTTGAAACGATAGACGGAGTTGTAGTTCAGAATTAATTGAGCTTTCAAACCTGGAGAAGCTGGAATAAAAATGTTGATACAGGGTTATTAAAAACAGTTAAAATCACTAGCGCAGCACGCCTTCCAGCATTATGAAACGTTTTGTTTTAATTCTTTGTGTTATAAAGACGCTGGTATTAATATTGAGCACAGGGAGGGCAGCCAGCCAGGCACTAGGCTCTGAGCGCGCCGCGTTGCTGCCCAGAAGCAGCATCGCTTTGCAGCGAGAGCGCCCAGCGCAGCGGCTGGTGTGCGCTTCCTGAATCAGCTCAGGAGTCATTGAAGTCAAGTCATTGAAACACAGGCCCAGTGGTAAATACTTCCTGTGTCTGGTCTATTCGGACTGTAAATTCTAATTTGGCAAAGACTTGGCTTCATGTGTGAGTAGTGCCCAGTACACCTGGGCCTTCATCCAGCTGAAGGCTTTTGGGGGGCAATGTTACACTACCATGCACGTGAAAAGAGACCTTGGAATATAGAATTCCTTTACACTGCGCTGCGCTAAGTGCTAGCTTCTTCAGCAGTTATTTTTCACCATTGGTACCAATGAAATAATCAAAATCTGCTCCAGTGTAGCAAATAAGGATATACTCAACTCAGCATGTTTTCAGGGTCTTGTCTTGTAGCAGCTTTAGGACTTTCATTCTTTTAACTCTACATTAATTTACTTACTCCTTCCCAGAGGGAAGTGTCCCACATACTAAATCAAGCAGAGTGGCAGACACAGAATTAGCCTCTCGCTTCCCCCATGGAAATGTTGTAGAGTTTCTCTTGAATTTTGTTCTATTTCCGTTAAGCCTATACAGTGGATTTTTATCTCCAAAATACATTTCACTGATTCTTCTGCTCCCAACGCAGATATCTAACAAAACAGTGATTATTAACTGCTCATATTATATTAACTATTAAAATGAGCAGAGGGAGCATTATTCTGGATACCATCAAAATACATGGCAATGGGCAGACCTTGACATAGAGAACATGCAGTCGAGACAGGATAAAATAAACAACAAGAGCTGAAAGGTCTCAGGGGAACAAAGGGTAGGAAGGGACTTGCCAGGGGCACACGGCGGCTGCAGGAACCAGGGCCAGGTTCCAAGCTCTGCGAGGAGCCAGTTCCAGTATCCTTTATTCTCTTGCACTCATTACAGTAGGATGTGTAGTGTAGTAGGAATTCTTTCATTCACAATCAGGAGATAACTGCATTAAATTGCCTTTACCTAGAGGGATTTGAAAATCATATTAAACCTAAGGTCACGTCACAGCTCAGATGACATAGATCACTTGCACATTAAGATGCTGTCCTCCTCCCCCGGAGCAAAACCCCCTTTAGCAGGAAGGTGTTACCATCGGCCACCTGCCTCTCCGGCTGTCGACACCCTGCGTCAGTCCATGAGAAACGCGTGTTTTTTAGCACTACGCACCTGGTGACACGTATTCCAAGACTCTTGCATTTAACAAATATCCTTGCTGGATTTTTGGTGGCTGGGCAACGCGTGCTGTGGAGGAACACACTTCCTCCACCGTTCTGCTCACTTTCCCCCAAGTATTGGTGTTTCAGGAGGACCATCCAGGTGGGGAACTTCCAGCGGGAAGTTGGAGGGGTGGCTGCTGGCTCCGGGCCCTGATGGAGCCCCTGGGCCAAGGGGCACATGGAGCTCCTCTGTCCGCGCTGCCCCAGCCGTTGCCAGGTCCATGCAAAATTTCAGATATTTCTTCTATTTGCTTCTTTTTTATGAGGGAGTCATGACTGATTACAAGTGAAAATAGGGGGAAGGTGGGCTTTCCTCCCAGAGGGATTGTGTTTATTTATAGTTCAGGTGGAGCGGAGCAGCTTACTGAATATTTAGTAGGCCATTTGTCTTCTACTCAGCTGTGAGAAAAAGAGTTTGCCCTGCGTGAACAATCCAAAATAAAACGTAACTAAGCACATATTCACGGAACAGAATAAATGGAAGGATAATTCAGGAGTGATCGTTTCTGTCAAACTGTAATACTTTCCAAAGGACTTTTTTTCTAAGCGATCACAGCACAAGGGGACACGTATTTGCTTTCATCTAGCCACCGATTCCATAGCTGTCAGAATTACAGGTCAGATCCATCAGGGTTTATAATTATTAGTTCTGCTATTACCTACTGGAGTTACTTAGATGGGAATCATGTGGATTAGCAAGGCATAAAAGATCGGGTTATATCTTTGTATTCATGCGCTTTATTGAACCCCTTCCCTCCGAGCATATCCAGCGGCTTTACATACATTACCAAACCGCGTGGCTTCCGTCCTGCTGGGGGCTCGCCCTTGTTTTACCAGCCAGGAAACTGCAGTCCAGAGAAAAGGAGTTTATTTTAGATGAAAGGCGGCTGGGATAATCCATCGTGAAGGTGTCGTTTCCGGTCTGCGCTCTGCCTCGGCCTGCCCGCCGCGCTGCNCAGGAAACTACAGTCCAGAGAAATGGAGTTTATTTTAGATCAAAGGGATAATCCATCGTGAAGGTGTCGTTTCCAGTCTGTGCTCTGCCTCGGCCTGCCCACCGCGCTGCTGCGGGGAGGCGGGAGGTGGCAGCGCGCCCTCGCCAGCCCCACGTGCTGCCCCCGTCCTGCTGCTCGAGGCGGCCGCGGAGCCCGCCTCGCAGCGACCCGCCAGCGGTTCCTCGGCGCTGGCTCGGCCGCTGCGCGTGCGTGTGCGTGTGTGTGTGCGTGTGCCTGCACGTGCGTGTGCGTGTGCGTGTGCCTGCACGTGCGTGTGCGTGTGCCTGCGTGTGTGTGTGCGTGTGCCTGCATGTGCGTGTGCGCCTGTGTGCATGTGCCTGCATGTGCGTGTGCCTGCGTGTGTGTTACTGCGTGTGCGTGTGTGTGCCTGCATGTGTATGTGCATGTGCCTGTGTGTGCGTGTGCATGTGCCTGCGTGTGTGTGTGCCTATGTGTGTGTGCCTGCGTGTGCGTGTGTGTGCGTGCATGTGTATGTGCGTGTGCCTGTGTGTGCGTGTGCCTATGTGTGTGTGCCCGTGTGTGCGTGTGCCTGCGTGTGCGTGTGCGTGCGTGTGTGTGCGTGCGTGTGCGTGTGTGTGCCTGCATGTGTATGTGCATGTGCCTGTGTGTGCGTGTGCCTATGTGTGTGTGCCCGTGTGTGCGTGTGCCTGCGTGTGCGTGTGCCTGCGTGTGCACGCCAGAGCAGCTGGGCAAGGGCCATGCTCGACCACTGAAAAAATACACAAATCCGAGTTGCTAGCACAACCCTGGGATCCCGGCAAGCTGAGTACAGAGCAAGAGCCAGCTAAGCAGAAATATTGGCCTACATTTTCCTCCTAGTCGTGTAAGGCATGCAAGTTTCTATGGCAACTTGTGTTTTCTGTTCCGTCAGGCCTACTGACTCATTTCTGTAGGAGCTGCACACTGAAAAAAATGTTTTCTTTCCCTGCCAAGTCAAGTGGCTCCTTTTCTGTAGCCTATTGCTCTGGGTAAGTGTGAGCAACAAAGCGATTGGTATTCCAAGCTGGCATTGCTTTGCAGAATCAGTTTAGGATGACAACAAAAGGGAGCTGCACATGAAAAGATCCTCTCCTTGAAAAATCATTGCAAGGAAGTTCAATTTGTCTGCTTTGCAGCAGGGTGTCAGCCTAGGTAGAGCCCTGGGAGGCACTGGCTGCTGGCTCTGGAGATAAAGGCGGGTTGTGCCAGGAGGGAAGCGCTTCCCTCGGAAGACGCCTGAGGCCGGGGCGTCGTGCGGGGCGCTCGAGCTGCGGCGCCTCTCCCAGCGGGTAGATGTGGACACGCACAGGGCTGCGCCGGGCCGGGCCGGCTGCACACGCGCTGGTTTTGCCTCCTGGCAGCTGTGTCCGGGTCTCCCTTACGCCTAATGGTGCCCCTAGGCCATGGCTTGGCGGCTGCTGACAGAGTCGCCCAGAAGAGCCCGCGGAGCCTTTCCTTGAGGCAGCGGGACGGTTTGTAAAGTGCCTGCAGGGAAAGGGATGGGTATGTGCCGGCACCTCGGGAACAGCACGTGGTTCAGAAGGAGCTTTGCCAAAGGAGGGTCAGTATTTAGGGACTGCTTGGGTAGTAACAGGAGTTCCACAAGAAGGGCCTAAGGAAGACTGTGTCCGGAGCGCCCCTCTGCCTGCACGGCTGCTGTGAGGGAAGCCCAGGCAGGCGGGTCTGTGTCTTGGGTGGAAGAGATGGATGGGCAGGGAGGGCCTGGAGCCAGGTGGTGTGCAACAGGTTTGTTCCTAAATACCCATGTCACCGTAACACATTTGAAAAAAATTACTAGTCCTCTTGGTCTTTTAATAACATATTGGTTGTTACACTGGCCTTGGCCAACAGGTTGATCCCACGTGGTTTCTGCAAAGCAGACCACTGTCTGCTACTAAACTCTTTCTGTGCCTTTGTGATAACATCTCCAGCTTTCTGGATCCAGTTGTCAGCAGGAATGGATCAGACCTCCCATGGTCTCACCTTACCCCTCCAGCTTTTGCCTGGGAGACATTCCCAGCTCCGTGAGCTTGGCCTTCCCGCAGAGCCGGGGCAGCTGAGCAGCTGATTCCCCCGGAACTGAGGCTGGAGCTTCCCGCCTGCTGCCCTTAGGTGCCACTGACAAATTCAGCTTTTTTACCCCAGAGGACATTGAACATTCACACTACCAGCAATCCTCCTGGAGCTTTTTTCTTTTCCCTAATCACAAACATATGGTACACTTTAAGGGAGATTATCTTTACATTGTTAGCTTTAAAATGGAGCTTTCTTTTAGCTTTACAAGGTCACAGCAGCTATCCAGTCAAATGGTAGGGGAGAATAAAATGTTAACACAGCATGACCTTGGTCAATCAGTTAATCTTTTTCTACCCTATTTTCTCCAGCAAAATAAAAGCCTGTCTCTGAAGGCTGCAAAGTGCTTTGAGATCCTGGGGTGAAAGGTACATCAGAAGCCCAGCGTATTAATTATTTAAGCTCTGATAGTATGCCTGGTCCTGGAGGGAATACAGATGAATTTACAATCTATTATTGTCTGTTTGTTTATGAGGCGTTAGTATTTACAGGGGTTGCAGTGATGGAGCTGTCAGTGAACAGTGCGGTTCGAGTTTGCAGACACTGTATATTGCGTCTCCCTCGCCATGGTTCACGCCACTGAGATTTTGGAAATGACACTGGAGTATGTGCACACTTAGCAGTAGCACTGCACGTACTTCAGAGAGGGAGCACATTTTAAGTAAGAGACCCATGTCAGCATTTTATGCAGAGCTCCTTATTAGTTCTCCTGGAGAGGGGGAGGGTTAGGATGCAGCCCGCACTGGAGGTCGGAGTGTGTGTTGTCACCCAGGCTGGGTGGCAGGGAGTCCGTCACAGGAGAAGCGGGGGCTCATGCGCCCTGTTCCTTTCTGTAATTTCACTTCCGAGGTTTTGTGGGGAAACCTAATCTGAAACTGCTCAGAAATTGGCTTTCTGGTTGCTACGTTAAGCTGGATTACCCAGGGTAAAGATTTGATTTTTAGATTTTTAAATGCTGAATAATTTATGTGCACATTGCCTGCTGAACTCAACTGTGACAGATTGGCTGCTCCAGACCCTTTTAAAAGGGATCCAGACAATGACTGTTTTAAGATACGTGCAAACTTCGATTCTTTTGTTCCAGTGTCAGTGTGTGGGGGGGGTTGCTTGTCTGTTTGCTTGGGTTTTTTGTTGTTGTTTTTGTTTGTTTGTTTGTTTGTTTTCCAGTGGAGAGATTACACCATTTTATGCCATCATGGTTTTATTTTATAGTGGCCAATAGTGTAGCCATACTGCAAACACTGAAGATAATTTTTAAAGATGTTGTTCCTTAAAACCTGCTTTTGTTATCATTACATTTTAATACGGGCATGTGTTACAGAAAAGACATATTCAATACAAGCATGAGTATGTAGAACTAGAAAAGGAAAATTGTGTTTTTATGAACTGTGCAGCAACATAAGGTGTTGATCGTAAATCTAAATAAACGCCTTTTTTTCAGTGCTTTCATCAAATTGAATTGGTGTGAGCCATTCAAATGCTTGTATTTTCATATATATTTATTGTAGAATACATTTTAAAATAGTATGTTGAGACATAACTTATCTAATCAAGTGTTGTGTTGTCATTGTGCAGAGCCTTTGTCCCTGAAGAGCTTACTACACTCCTGTGTGAGGCTACCTCATGTATGGACGTTGATGCTGGGTATGTAATTTCTATAACAACTCTGTTTTATTTTTAGCATACTACATCCTTACTGACTGTAAGAAACGGGGCCAGAATGTGTTGATTATTCCCTCATGGTGGATCAGCTTTGGTTAACTCATCCAAAGGAAGAAATACCTATTAAATGTTCTTTTGCTGAGTCCTCAATTTAAATGAGCTTGCAGGCAGCAGCGAATGTTTTTCCTCCCATTTTCTGTGGACTAGTTTCTGCAGCCCTCAGAGGTCACAGCCTCCCCAGAGAGGCCAGACTAATGTCTGAGAAACGCTGCTCTGAACAAGTCCAAATGCTGCTATTCAACAACACTCTAATAATCTCACCTACATACACCAGCTTCCATCCATTGAATGATTGACCCAATATATGAAAAATCCTCGGTAATGGTGATCACACAATGCTGGCTAGCAAACTATTCTTTACACGGGCCTTTACCAAGACAGTGCATTATCCTTACACAATAAGTTATTGACACCATGTCAGATGCTGACATTTCTAGTGGGTTATTGACAAGGACTGTTCAGTGCTGTAAACAGATGGTGTGTGCAGCTCTGTACATCCCGCCTGCTCACCCCGAGCCTGGCGCACCCGGGGCTCCCCGCGCCCCGGCTCAGGCCTGCACGGAGGGGCAGCAGCCCTGGCTGGGCAGGTGAAGGCTTCAAGTGGGGCTGCTGTGTCTTTGTTGCATGGGAGAATGCGGTGTGTCCCGTGCAGACTGACAGCACTTGCTGTCTGAGCACGGCGCGGTAAAGCAGGAATTGTTTCACACATACACAGTCCTCTCTGTTACCCACTCAGATAAAATTTACTCAGCATACACTTGTATCCTCCTTTTTTATTTGGTTGGATTGGTAGCATGTGCTCTTACTGCCTATTGGTTTTATTTTAATTGTAGCTGTCTACAAAAAGCTAGTTTTTTAGTATTTTTGTACTAAAGACAAGCATTTAATATGGAGTATGCAGATCTCTCAAATGTCTGTGTATCCATTTAGCAGCCTCAGACAAAAACTGTTCCCGCTATGCTACTGCATAAAAGTAAGTGTAGTATGATAAATGTTTACTTGATTGGCTAATCAGTCTAGAAATGTTCACACTGTGCAAGAGTGTTGGCGTAATAATCATTTTTAAATCTACAATTTAAAATAGAAAACTGTAGAAAACTTTTATTGTACTATTGTCTTCGCTATTTAGATTTCAAATCGAATAATTGCGTAAACTACGCTATAAGCATAATAATATTGCATTTTTTTAGAAAGCTTCTGGAAACAGCAGCTCATGTTTTGGTATCCAGGAGCTCATGTTTCAACTGGTAAGTCTGCAAATGCAAGACCTGCAAATGGGTCTGGAAACTGGGCACAGAGATTGTGCTTTACCGGAACAAGCTTAGGACAGAGCTTTGGGTTACTAAGGTGAAGAGAAATGCACTGAATCTAATGCACTGAAGGCATTAGATTGTAGCAGTGTGGGGGTCCATCTACTGGTTGTACTAAGAATCATCTCACTGGGAAAAGAGGATTTCTAGTCTCTAAAATGCTAAAGAACAGAGTTTCTTTAAAAAACTGATCAGGTGAGTAGGAGTAGCTTGCCACTCGTTACTTGGGGCACTTATGCATTTGGAGAGCTGGGTGTGAGTTTGCATCTCTGTAATACCCCAGTATCTCCCATTTCCATGCAATTTTCCTCACGGCCTTGTGAGACACCAGGCTACCAAAAGGATGGGGTATATAGGAACTAGGTATATGTACAGTGCAGTCTCCTGAGCCCTATAAATGTGACTCCATCTTAGCTGCTTGCCCTGAAGTGCAGAGCTCAGGGCTAGTTTACCTTGCTTTTGCTTGGAGTCATTTGAGGAATCTGCTGTGCACTTTGGGGCAGACAGGGCTGGAGGAATAGGGAGCAGCTGATAAAGATAGAAGACATCGATACTGGTACACTGTGGGGAGCTTTGGTATCCACAAGATTTCCTGAAAAAATTGACAGAATAAAGAAAAATTACTTTTATTGCTTCCAGTGCTTTGGAATATATCTTAGAGTGAGAAATTTGTAACATCTCCATGTGTTTGCTGTACCCCAAAGGTTGAAGGATGATTGCATTACAATATTAAACTACTTTTCTGGGAAAAAAATACAAGGTACTAATCATTTCCTTGAGTTAGCAGAGAAAGGTGTAACAAGGCCAAGTGCCTGGAAGCTGAATTCAAACATCTTTAAGGAAAAAATTAAGCACGTCTTTTTACCAGAGAGTGTAATTAACCACCAGGACAAAGTACCCATGGCAGTGCTGGATTCTCCTGCTTGTGCTGCCTCCGAGTCACAGCTAGGCATGTTTTGGAAGATAGACCTTAGCGTGGTGCAAGCTATCCTTATGTCAAGCCAAAGTTACTGGGCACAGTCTGGAGGTTCATGGGTGAAATGCATTGGCATATGCTGTGCGAGAGGTCAGGGCGGATGATCTGACCATCCCTCTGGCCTTGGTTGTCAAGCATGGGTGCTGTTTTCTGATTTACACTCACACACACTCATACTAACAAAAGCAAAACACCAAATCCCCAGGAGAAGCTGGAGAAATGTGAGTTTTTAAGGCCATTGATTTAGTCTTGGCACTTCTCAGTGCTGCCAGAAGGTGGCATATAGTGCACTTACATTCCATATTGTGTTTTATTGTGGAGAGAAACTGGGAGTTTTCAGGCATATGCAGGTTCCATCCGCTGCACTGACACAGGCTTCCAAGGATGAATTCCCTATTTAACACTGTTTTTTGTTTGGTCTAGGAAATGTCGCATGACGTTGTCTGGTAACGCCCCAAGGATCCAACCTGATGCAAAACTCCACACAATGATAAATAATTACTTGAACTTTATGTAATGCCATCAGCAAACCTGTAAACAAGAAAATACATTTCACTGCGTGCGGTAGGACTCCATTTGTTGTACTATTCAAAATGCTTAAATTGTTTTCTCTCAACCCAGCTTAATGTTTAAGATGTTGCTCAAAATCACCACTCAGAGCACATGAAACAGTTTAATTCATTCATTAACACCACTTTAAGCTAACTTCTACAGGATTATAATAGAGGTTCATATATGTATCATCAGAGCATCATCCAGTGCTTCCTAAAGGACTACACAGGAAATACTAAACAAATAAGAAAGTTAAAATGCCCTCAGTATTCCTCCCAGAGTGTTAAAAATCACATCTCTGAAACCATATATACTTTTAAAGGAAGCAAACTTTCAATTCTTGTAGGTTACAGCTAGTGTTTGGGGAAGATGAAAAAAGTATTAGTCGAAGAATCTGAGAATTTCAGAACTGCAAATAGAAATGGAAAAGTAATTCTAACACCATCAGATAATATAATAGAAATTTGCCGTTCCACAAGTATATGCAAGAATTATCAGTTAGGCACTGAAGAATTAGCAGTTGTCACAAGTTCATGTGACATAAGTCTTTACAAAATCTTCATGAAATCAATCCGAATAACTTAAGTGTTCTGGTTTACTGCTGTCCCTAGTAACGGGGTCAAATGATTCAGCAAAAACTTTTCTCAGCGTAATCCTCCAGAGCTGGCTGAATACACAATGGCTAGAGTTTGGATATGTTCCCAAGCTGCTACGTTGGTTGAGTTCAAAAACTTGCAATAAATGCATTTAATCAGGAAAACTCCCTCTATCTGATAGGAATATCTAGTGACACCAATCTGTGCTTCCAGCTGCCAGCGTCAGGAGCTAGCTGAGTGCTGGAGCCCAGTGAGCTCAAGGCTTCAGAGCAAACAGCTCTCCTTGGAGATTAGTGTTGCAAAAGATGTTACCAGACAGCCAGAGGGAGAGTTTTGCCTCTTACTAAAGCAGTTAACCCAGCACGCACCTCAACTATTCAGATGTATCTGAAAACATTTCTTTTAAAAGCTGAATTATGTTCTGCTTTAGACCATTGCTGTTTTATTTTCAGTAAGGTCCTGTTTTAATTTCTTTTTGTTGTCCTTATTTTTGTATCTGACTTGCTAAAAACTGAGTTTTTAATGCTTCTGTAGTGTAAGGTCTCAAGGGGCTGTCCGAACATTGCATAATAGCATGAGGTGCCCCCGGCCCACCCAGAGCTCTGCTGGTGCTCTTGAGCTTTGGTTTGATGGGAGCCGTTTATTTCTGGGCTTCTCATCAGACAAATCTGATTTTTGGATGTAGCATATACAAACACAGAAGGCACATACAAAATACATCTAAAGATGTCCAGGATACAAATGGAAGCATCTGGAAATTAGGAAGTGTCAGATTAAGGTTGCTCTAAAGTAGCTTTTATTGAGCTCCTTAGGATGTATATACTTACTTATATCAGTAATCATACTATTTTTATACATTTCCCGCTCTATTTAGTACACAGACTAGACTTCTAATACAAGGAATCAAGGCTGACTCATGGAGGGCATTTATGTTGCTAAAACTCTGTTTCATTTGTTGCAGAAGTTGCAAGGTGTGAGTTCACGGGAGGAGAAGGGACGATTGAACAGTTAGAGCCGCTGAAAAGTTCTTGCAGACTCGAGCACACCCCTCCATTAGCTACAAATAGCTGGATGATACCAGGTGAGCTACTTCAGACACATTTTCGCAGATAGTCCTTAACTTCCACTCTTCTGTGGTGATACATTCATTAATGCCTGGGAAGACTTCAGGTAACAGAGACAAGCAGATGGAAAAGTCCAGGAGGAAATGACTAATTCCATCTGCAGAGAAAGATGTGATGAGTGTGCAGTAACTGAAGCCATCAGCAATAGAGTGACAAGGAAGGATAGGATAACACACCAAGTAACTTCTACGTGAAAGATTCCTGGTGTGTTGCAGATCACATAGAATGCTTACACATGGAGAAGCCAGCTAAAAGCTCCATAAAAGGCACTTGCGAGTGCTGATTTTGCTTCCCTAGCATTCTTTAGAGATGTTTTTCATCTATAAATTCCTAAAATTTAAAAGTTAAAGGCTACTGAAAAAGGAGCCTTATAATAGAAAATGTTAAGTGACCTTAAACATAGACAGCACTTTCGGCTCTGCTTGGAGATATTTCCAAACACAGGAACTGCATGTGATGACTTTCTGTGGCCACTTTTCAAAAGACTCCCTCTGTCCTTGCTGTTGCTCAAGAGAAAGGGCTTGGATTTTCCTTTCTGTGTGGCCACATCATCAAACACCCATTCGGCTAGGCAGCCTCGGCGGAGCACTGAGTCATGCACAGCCACGGAGCCTGTGGTTGGGAGCGGGTCAGGAAAGGACCTTTAAACCAGCACAGGGCACAGAGAAACAAACTGCTGTAAGAGCTGTACCGAGATCCTAGGCTGCTTAGGAGCAAAACTTTTTATTTATGGCAATTTTAATATTGGAGATAGAATAAAGATTTCAGACTTCCTGTCCGAGTTCATACTGGTTGTATTTAAAAATATATATGTACATTTTCTTGACCTTAGGGTATTTTGGGACAGATCTAGCCATTGAAGCTAGGGAGTACAAGACTTGCTGTTAACTTTCCTCATATGCACGTGTATGGATTTTGTGTCCAAGGCAAAGCAATACTCTTACCAAAACTTGGAAAATCCCGTCTGTTAACACCTCCGTGTTCCATGCGATTGCTTGCACCATACCTGTAGCATGGAGCGGCCGAACCCCACAGGTCTGCAAGTTTCACTTTTGTTTCGAGTTCCTGCTCATTCCTTTCGCTTTCTGACACACCACAGGGTTTGGGCTGCCAGCTCCATGGAGGAGCGTCTGTGATTGAGTCGAATAAACCTTTATTAGCCTTAACGGGACCATTTATAATAACAATGGACTGAGCAAGAACTTACTCATAAGAAATGAGCGTTGGCAGCGTTCTCAGTGTGTTCTCAGTGTGTTCTCAGTGTCTTCCTTCCTTCACAAACCTGAAGCTTGGCTGATTTCCTGCCAGGGCAGGTGACTCGCTGCGTCCTCGTCCCGTCCGTCAGCGCCGGGTCCCCATGGGGCTGCGGGACCCTCGTGTGGCCGCTGCCCCTCTCCTTGCTGGGGGCTTCCTGCCCCCTCCTGTCTCTGCAGCCACGGGGCCTCTGCTGGGTCTGCCCACAAGGATACCAACCTCTGGGCGGTTTTTGGAAGAGAATCCAACTCCATTCAGATACAATCAATCCTGTTTACACAGGATTTTAGGTTTCTTAGAGATTTGTGATCTTTGTGCGCATTATTCTCCTTTAAAACCTGGGCCTGTCGCCTTGCCGCTCCCTCACGCACTTGGGAAGGGAGAGTCACTGATCCCAGCAGGGAAGAGACCCGGCGCCCCAGCAGCTGAGCTGGTGGCAGACAGACCCCTGGAGCCGGTGTGCGATGGAAGCGGCACAGGGAGAGGGGGTACCTGCAGCCTGTACTCCGAGGGCAGCTGGAAGTCCAGCCTGCATCATTAACCTCTCTTGCAGACCTGCTGCTGTGGCTGGCGCTCGTGGACTCGCTTTGGAGGAGGCTGGGACAGGAGTGGCATCCGGAGCTCCCCTGCTTTGTCAGCAGCTGCCTCCTGCCTGCGCCCGGGACCGAGCAGGGCAGGTGAGTTGCCCGCTCCACATGGGGCAGCCGAGCCCCGGGGTCGCATTGATGCACCCGCGCCCAGGCTGGTGGCACAGCGGGGCCCGCGCACCGCTGCGATTCACGTGTGACGATTCACGTGTGACGTGGGCGCTGCAGCCGTCCCGGTGCCCACGTGCTGTGCCCTCCGCCCCGCTCCCTGCCCCTTGGCCCCACGGGTGTCCTGTACTGTGCCCCGCGGGGCAGCCCTGCACGGCACCCTGCGCCGAGCACCCTGCTCCTGCACGCCCCGTGCAACGTGTAACGGGTACCGTGTACCGTGCCCGCCCCGTGCGCCGGGCCGAGCGCGGTAGCGCGGGCGCGGTCCCGGCGGCGGCGCCTTTAAGGAGGGCGCGGGCGGCGCGGGGCGCCCATGTGGAGGAGCTCCATGCCTTGTTGTCCTGCGCGCCCATTGGCCCGCGCCGCCATGACATATTTTAATAGGATGCAAACGCACTGCGGGGGGAGGGCGGCCCGCAAAACCCGGCGGCGGGAGCGCGGCGCCCGCCCGGCCCGGCCCG